>JAHXMU010036753.1:0-16483 GCA_019455685.1 Philornis downsi
GTCATGGAGACGAACTATACCTTGAGTGCGCTCCAACATATCATCTGACATATTGCGGATGGAAGATAATGATGAAACAATATTAAGAGCATTACAAGTGTGTCTGGGTGCTAACAGATAAGGACGAACGCACATGGGAATGTGTGTTTTTTATTAAGGATACTTACCATTGAACATGGCGTAGAAGTAGGGTGAGACAGAGGCCAAAACCACTTTGTGGGCATGTAAGGTTTCACCGCCAACTTCCAGTGTAACATCACATAACTGTAGAGCCATATGGAATTTTTAAAGAGGCCGGAAAAAGAGAGTGGAGGAAATATGTGAATAATATGCAATCTTGATAAATATTGTACGATTCGTATGCCATGACATGAACAGTGAAACAATCTTGTTAGAAATGCAAGGAATAGTCAATGATTGCATGACTGAAATGGCCCAAAATATGTTCCCTTTAAGATTAGTCTTCTGACACACGGTGCTGCCAGAAGAGTGACTGCGATTAAAGGCTGCCAAATGTGTTTGCCTTATGCCGTGACCCTAAAGCAAAACAGTCATGCAACCATAAACACTTCGTCACCAAGATATTTTGTTGCCTTTTATGTAAAATGCGGCAGGTTATCTGTGGTACTTAAGTTACTGCCAACGCCACCCCATTTTTTTAAATGTCTACAGTATACTTTTACTCGTAGAGTAAAGAGTTTATTCTAATGGGATTATATTCCTTTTTACTTCTATTCACCTCTTACTTGTGTCAACCTATTGGCTGACCCATCCCACAGAATTGTAACGATGTTCGTAATAGATGTAGGTGCTAGAATATAAAACTTTCGACAGCCGGCCATGTCTGTATGAGACTAAGTATCGGTCCCAGCAGACATGACGGAATGCCGCAGTACGTTATTTGAGACGATGGATGGGAAAATGAAAAAAGGCAATAAACTCGACATGTTTGTAAGCACAAATCTCATGCCGTATGACACACATGGCGTCATAGCCGTTGGAGGTCTCTTCCACATCGATTTCAATGTGAAATTGCGAAAACATTCGCGTCACTCTGTCTGGCACGTATCGGTGGAACCTGCTAATGTGATAATGATGACTATGATGTTAATGATGACAATGAAGGAATAATGATGAAGCCATCATATGGTTGCAAGCATGAGCATTATCTATAGACAAAAGGCAACTTTTTACATTTACAAAAGATTATAAATAAACATGTCTGCAATTTGTTTTGGAGGATTTTTTACCTAACTTCCGCACCTCGCCGAGCTTTACCTTTTTAGTTGTTTTAGGATTTAAGGGGATTTTTATACGCACCTGGGAATTTGTTCGCATTTGATTAATTGCCCCAAATGAAGCCACGCAGTGTCCTGGATTTTGATGATGAGCCTGTGGTAGAATTTCTTCATTTGGTCCCGGCGGGCTAAGGTCACTGGGTGTTTGTGTGGAGTTATTGCTAGTGGTAGTGACATCCTCATTATTGGCAGTGTTGTCGGTGGAACTGGGAAAGAAAATAACACAAAGGAAAGAAAATATTTATCTCCAATGGAATGGAACTTTTATTTTACATCAATATTTTTTCAATATTTGTATTATTATTAGGGTTTACAATATTTTGAAGTTATCGGCTATGTTAATATTTGAAATATTTAGAAAATATAGTTTTACGAAATACTCTCATATCGATTAATGCACTTTCGCATGTGTTTCAAACAACCCTTTTTCTACTACGAAACCAAAACATACCACTGGATCAGCTACTTCTTTAGGTATTGAGGAGTTGGGTCCTTTTATGGGTAAGTTTTTTTCCTATCGAGCCAATTTCGAGCTTAATATCTTTATACGATGCTTTAGCGCATAGTTTAAGTGCGGCGCGAATTCTGCGTGTGAATGGACGGGTGGAGAAATATGCTTAGATCGGTCGATTTTTACAAAGGACAAAAATATACAGAGTTATCAATTTAGAGGTTTCAAAACCACCGGTCTGGCAAGGCTGTCAGCTGTTAAATACCTGCCATCTCAAGTGTTATTTATTTGGTGAAAGGTTTACCATTTATGAATGTGGATCGTTTAAAAATCGAAGAACGTTTAAAAAAAGCTTACTACAAAAGTGCCAATTTACATGTGGGCTTTCAATCAAACTAAATTTTCTTTAGCTATGAAGCCATTTCTCTCACGGTGGTTACGTCAACAAGTAAAATTGTTGCATATGGGGCTCGGAGAATTCAGAAGAAGTGAATCTAGAAAAGCCATTGCATCTGGAAAAAATGACTGTTTGGTGCGCATTACGGTCTGGAGGTATATTATTTTATATATTTGGGCCGTATTTTTCGAAAATGAAGCTGAAGGAACCTCAAAAGGGTCCAGTCCAGTGGTGAGTATAGGTATCAGATTAGTATTTCTAGTTGTTACAAAAGGAGTGACATAACCAGCACTGACATTTTGGTCGGTTGAACTGGCTTACATATACTTTCACCAGACGTCCTTTTCCTTTGATGCAGGTTAGTTGGAGGGGCTGCCAAGTTTTTATTAAAAAATGTGATATAAAGCACTGCAATTGAGTAAAATTGTAACGCTCTGAAATTAATCATGTTAGAAAATATTGAGTGACAATCTTTTTTTTTGATATGTTGGCCACTTAGTATGAGTGATGCCCTACGAGGCGTGGCAGTGCAGTTCATTTTTATACGCAAAACGAAGCTTAAAAATGTATGATGTTTGCTAAACTAATTGAATATAATGCTATTAAGTGGAAAATAAAGATTTATATGGGAGTTACCAGAAAAGGCGTGGCTATCCGATCAATTTTCTCAAATTTTACCATTACATTACAAAGGAATACAAAATTCGGGTAAATTATAGATTACACACTTAGGAAACACTAAATTTCTATAAATCGGGCAATTTACTCGTATATGGGAGGTATCAGAGGGGGAATGACGATATCCCTCATTTTCGTTCTTAGACCTTATTTCAGCAAACATATAATGCACGTTAAACTTGTCTGAATTCAGTGTAAGAGTTTCGGAGATATAAGTAAGTAAGGTACGAGGGCGTTCCCAAAACTAGCCCACCTGACGTATGAATCATGCCAGTAGTTTGAAAATTATTTTGGTGAAAAGTGGCAAATCGCCACGTTGTTTAGCATTTTTTATTTAAGACATTAAAAGTAAACGATCTCGGAGAATTTGTCAACAGGGAAAAAATTGGCCATCACTATATATGTATATATGTAATTCAATATTTCCATTTGAAAGATCTCAGTCCAACCAATATTAAAGCCGAGCTAGATTCTGCTCTGGGTGAATCTGCTCCTTCGTTTACGATTGTAAAATATAAGGTAGCAGAGTTTAAACGAGAGACCGTACGAGCTGCCAAGACGAACACTGTAGTGGTCGACCAATTGAGGTGTCCACGTCAGACACGGTTAAGAAAATGCATTTCAGGCATTTCAAAAAGTGCTGTACATCGTACATTGACCGAAGCTTTGTGGATGAGAAAGCTGTGCGCAGGATGAGTGCCGCGCTTGCTTCCAATAGAACAAAGAGAGCGCCGTGAAGACGTTTAAGTAGAGTGTATGGCGATGTTTACAATAAAGCCGAATTTTTGCGTCGATTTGTAACCATGGATGATATATGTGTCCACCACTTCGCAGCTGAGACAAAGAAACAGTCAAAGCATAGGACTGAAATGGGAGAATCACGTCCAATAAAGGCGAAGACGGTTCCATCTGCAGGCAATGTCATGGCGTCTGTTTTTGGGATGCGCATGGGAAAACCCATCAACGGCCAATATTCTGCTAATTTAATGCAGCACTTATGATTAAATTATAGCAAAAGGCCGCATTTAACGAAAAGGAAAGTATTGTTTTATCAAGACAGCGGTCCAGCTCACACATGCACTATTGCAATGGCTAAAACCAAGAATTAAAGTTGTAATCTCTTCATCATGTACTTATTCGCCAGACTATTTTATTTCTTTTTTCGCAGGACTAGTTTATATCTCCAAGCTTGAAAAGATGGCTCGGTGGCAAAAGATTTGCTATCAATGAAGAGATGAAGTCTGTCAATTGATTGCTATTTCAAAGAGTTTGAAAATTTTATTTCAAAAAGGGTATAGAAGTTATATTTGAATATCGCTGGAAAAAATGTATCAAACTTAAAGGAGTTTACGTTGGAAAATATAGAACATTTTCCCCAACTATTTTGTGTCTTCTTTGATGGGCCAGCTAGTTTTGGGACCGGCCTCATACCAGAAGGATGGTGAAGGGCGAAGTATCAGTTAATTAAATGGATAATAAATCTAGGCTGCTGTTCTCTGCTAGTTATCAATTTAAGAGGATAGATCGCATTTCAAAAAATTGGCTAATTTGTATGGGAGATATCAGTAGATAATATAATATTGATAATATTGTTCATTTCTTTTCTCTGACTTTATAACGTATTAAATTTGGCTGAATTTTGTGAAATCGTAAGAAATATGAATACGAAGAATACTCGTATATGGGCTGAACAGGTTATTTGTGTGGGAGATAGCAGATCAGGCGGGGAGTAATGGGCTAAACCGATCATTTGCATGAAAAATATCACAGAGGGCGGGACTAACTCTTTCTCGGAGCTAAATAAAATGCGTGATGAGTGCCAAATTTGACTGCATTCCGTACAACTGCTTGAAATGCTATGATGCTAAGAATATTTGGTTTAAATCAATCAGTTGTATGGAAGGTGCCAGAAGAGACGCAGTTAATCGGTCGATTTACCCATCGCATGTAAGGCTCATTCGAGTGTTTTGCTTGAATGGTTAAAAGCAGTTCCTTCCTATATTTTGGGGTTTACAAGTGTGGCTAAAAATCAAAAACTGAACGGACAGTAGTACCTATGTATGACCCAAGAAAAAACGAATCGACAAGTCATTCTTCAGCTGCACATATAGGCATAATTTACTTGGCTGTAATATCCACATGTGTCATTCGTAGCAGGAAGGTTTTCAGAGCGGATCGGCAAAAATTTTGCCAAGCCGTTTTGCATCAAACGAAGCCTTGGACAGGACGATATTCTGTTAAGGGATTTCTTTATCAAAATTGCAGATGGCAATGAAGAAAGTTGCGATGGACACGTGTGGAAAGCCACTCGCTATTTGCATACGCTGAAGATATTGTGGCCATTGACCCGAAAATAGCACGATTTTACTTTAGTCTTTACCAGTATTGACAGAGAGTCAGCTATATAGTGGACTTTAAGCGACGATAAAACAAAGTTATTTTTTTCGGCGGACAAGAAGTTTACGAACGAAACTCTTGATGAACGAAAATACAAATATTCTAGATACTGGCCCTACTTGTTTTGCAACATAGTGCAGAGTCCACGGTCATGAAATAGTTGGTGAATCTGTGCATCAGAGATTCCTGAGTGATAATTTGTCCACAAAATATAATATAATATAAGAAGCCAACAACGATAACGGAGAACACAGGCATCGCATGACTAATGACCTTTATGAGCTGCACAACGTCATCGTCGTGACTAAGTGCAACGAGATGCATCTATTGAATTACGTATGTTGTGGAGAATTGGTGTGACGACATGGAGAAGAAGCACAAAAGACAAAAGTGCTTTGAATTATTTTATATTAAGTGACATAGCTTAGTATAAAATAATTTGTGTTGTACGCGCTCACATGCATTCTATTGTATTTTTAGGAGTTTTGCAAATTTCGAACGTCTGTTTGGGGAGTTTACAGTAAACTTATCCTTTGCTCCAAGTGTTGAGGTGAGCGCTACTTAAAATAAAGAAAATGGTTCTATCACGATTAGGATATACGATCATAGCACTATGGTCGATTGCGTTAATCGTCACTCCACGTTTAGCCTCGCCAACTTGGTAACTAAAGAAATTAGAAACGCATAGTGGGCCAACTATTTTTTGATTGTTTCAATTGTATCCTCGAAAATACTTTTTTTTTGGTAGCTCAATAAATGTAATCCTTTAAAATTAAGAAAAACATAATTTGAATTGTGCCTTTGTAAATTGACGGAAAAACATGTTCCTTTTCTGTAACTGTATACATTTTTCCTATACAATATTAAAACGGACCAATAAAGCTTCGTAGCCTGGCCCGGCTGCATTCGCAATAGTCGGTAAAGTTCTTGCTTTTATCCATGTTTTCGAACCGAAACTTTTGTTGAATTTACCGGAAGCAAATGTCTTATTAACCCTTATGCAAAACCTAAATTACTGACGAAGCAGCTTCAATTAGAAATTTTACATGAGGCATATCAATTGTCGAATTAAACTAAAAAAGCTGCATATTCTGAAGGTATCGCTTTGGAACAGACAAAAAAGGGACCAGTTCAAAGGAAATAACAGAACAATTAATATTTATTTTCATCGCTTGAAATATTGAAACTTTATCATTGGGGAGAACTTTCGTATATGAGAATAATAGGAGGGAGATCCCAAAACTAACCGACCTGACGTACAGATGGTGTCAGTAGTTTGGAAAAAGTTATTTTGGTGAAACGTGGCAACTATTTAAAGGCCATTTGAAAGGTCTCAGTCCACCCAATATTGAAGTTGATCTAGATTCTACTCTGGGCGAGTCCGCACCTTTGTTTACGACTGTAAGATATTGAGTAGCAGAGTTTAAACGAGGCCGTAGGAGCTGACAAGGCGAACAGCGTAGTGGTCAACCAATTGAGATGTCCACGACAGACACGGTTAAGAAAATCCACAAAATGGTATTGGATGATCATCGGCTGAAGATGCGTGAGCTAATTGAAATTGTAGGCATTTCAAAAAGTACTATACTTCGTATATTGAGAGAAGATTTGAAGACGAAAAAACTATGCGCAAAATGGGTGCCACGTTTACTTTCAATAGAGCAAAAACAGCGTCGTGAAGATGTTTCAGTAGAGTCTTTTGCGATTGTCCACCCCAATAGAGCCGAATTTTTGCGTCGATTTATAACCATGGGAACAGTCAAAGCAGTGGAGTGGAATGGGAGAATCGTGTCCAAAGAAGGGGAAGACTGTTCCATCTGCAGGCAAGGTCATGGCGTCTGTTTTTTGGGATGCGCATGGAATTATTTTTATTGATTATCTTCAGAAAAAAAACCGCCATTATGCTAGTTCATTGCAGTGTTTAGATGATCAAATTATGGCAAAAAAAGATGTCACTTTTCGAAAAAAAGTGTTTTTTTCATCAACACAATGCTCCAATTAGAATTAGAGTTGGAATTGCTTCATTACGCACCTTATTCACCAGATTTAGCTCCCTCGGAGTATTTTCAATTTCGAAACTTGAAAAAGTGGCTCTGAGGTAAAAGAATTGCCACCAGTGAAGAGTCTGAATGGATTCTGCGGTTGATGATTATTTTTTTGAGGACTGTCAAACTCTTACTATAAACAGGGTATAGAAGATAGTGTATCGAGCAAAAGGGGATTATGTTGAATAATAAACACAACTTTTCTTAACTTTTTTGTGTCTTCTTTGTTATGTTGACTAGTTTTGGGGCCGCTCTCGTGTACTATAAATATAAATAAAAATATATATAGATATAAACATAATATATATATAAAATATAATAAATAGGTATAAGTATATACTTAAGCCAACAATTTTTTCAATTCTCAAATTATGTCAAATAGACACTTGCTGGTATGGCGTACTGAGCGCGCTGCGAAATGATGGTGTATTCAAAGCCAGAAGTTGCACAGTGCATACGATGCTTGTGGAATGATATTAGTTGGGTTATTTGTGAGAAACTCACGAAGTGCAGGCGTATTGTGAGAGGGCGTATTATGGTGGTGCAAAAACCAAAACTGACCTCTTTTTGGAAATAGTTGCAAGCAAAAGAGAACAATATTCCCTGTTTATAGTCTGACCCAGTGGAAGTAATGTATAACGCACAATATCACGATAACCCAAGAAATCTGTCAGCATAACCTTTATTTTTATGTGAATTTGGCGCGAGCTTGCTTGAACTTTAGCACGGTATTCACTCGATTAGTTGGTTGTTTCCACATCATAAATATAGATCAGAGTATCATCTCCCTTAATAACGCATTTTATAAGATACTGATAGTCGGAAATTATATTTTCACAGACTTTAATGTGATGGTCTTTTTCGAAAAATTTTGGGTATTATCATACCAATCGAGATTTAGCACGTGTGAGACCCAAAATAGCATTTAAAATTGCGGATCCAAATCATCAGCATTAGCAAGATTGGTAGTCAATGATTTTTGAGAATCAAATTTCGAATCATATCCACGACTTTCATGGGTGGAGAAAGAAGATAAAAACGCGATGACCAGGGATCTATTTTAAGTCTACCTAAAAGAAGCACACGATCATGGCATTAACATTTTTGGAAACATTAATGCCAAAATAGTTAGGGAGAATATATGTATAATTAGCCGAAATATTCGGTTTCCCGCCGAATAAGCACAGTAATAAGATGAACCAGATTCCCGCCCAAAGATATGCGCAAGGTAATTGTGTAGTAATGGGTGGAAGACATGCTTCTACCATAGTGCTAACATAGACTTGTATCGCCACCCGTTTGCAGATAACACACAAGATTGATCAGGGCTAAAAACCTGTGTAACCAGGCATAAAAACTATGGTCACTTTCTATGTTCGTGAAACACAGTGGCAACATATTGCACATTCCATGACAGCTACCGCAAAACAGTATCTAAGTATTGATAACAGGGTTCACATAAGTCTTGATACAATGATATTAGCGTTTTCTTAAGCGGAATGTTGGTTGTAGAAAGAGAGAGAGAGAGAGAGAGAGAGAGAGAGAGAGAGAGAAGGCAAGTATATGGAAAGGTACAGGGATAGAGGAAAGGCCTGAAAACTCTACCAAAATGTGAAAAATTAAGGGTTATGGAACAGGGTTTCGCTTTTTGTAAGGAAGGGAAAGAAATCGCTGCAGTTGCCGATGATTGCATAGATTGCCCAATATCGAACCAAAACGAAGCAGTATCACGATTTAAGATCAACCAAGTTGAGTGTGCTGAAGGTTTACCGGGATAGAGATGTGTAAAATCTGTTTACAGCCCGAGACGGTGAAAACTGCATGTAGCCGTGGAATATTCCTGCGATCTTTTATGTCATTATAACATGACTCCGACTGGAATGGAACCTTCAGTTTCATTATCCACAAAACCATGATTTAGAAATATTATCATACGACAGCTCCAACATACTCTTAGTTATGATAGTTATGAGAAAAACTGTAAAACAACAGTAACACGCCTTCAACAAAAGCCAAATGATATTAGGTGGTGGCAGAAAATTACGGTATTTAACTGCAGTCTTCTTCAACATGGAGAACCAATCAGAAAAAATCTATCAGATTGTAAACGAGGGCAAACTCAAGTTGTTTGGTTTAAGAAGCTAAAATATTGAAAAGTTAGTCAGGAAATTCGAAAAAGCATAGTATACTAGAGCATTGCATGTAGTAATATTATCATACACTCCACTCTGGAACTAAAGTGATTATTCAGAAAACTATTTTTGAGTTAATCAAAAAAATAAATTTTTGGGCTACGAATCAAAATTGCGCATTATCATTATGAAAGACAAACAATTACACATTTTAAACTTCTGGTTATAGTTGAATTCAAAAATCAGTTTTGTTTTTAACACATAGTCCTTCAACTCTTATAGCCCCGGGACGACCACTCTTTGTCCTCAACTCGTTCTCAACCGAACTTTAATTGACCCCTTGAAAATATTTATTTCCGCAAAATATTAGATATTCACCAAAGGCTTTCTTTTAAGTCGTTTTCGTATCGAAAATTTCATTTTTCAATGTAAATTTTTTGCCCAGCAAAATCGCACATTGTAAAAATTGTCGAAAATAATTTTTCCGTCGACAAAATAAAAGACAGCCCAAACAATAATTAAATCTAAGTTATTGTGTTATGCACCCTGTTGCGGAAATTACAAGTAACCATTGATGGTGAACTTCACGAACTTTAGTGAACTCTGTCCGGGGCTGTGATCAATCCAGACGGATGCGGCCTCGCCTAGATCTGAAGCGTTCACACACACTGCTGTCACTATCAAGACCCGACGTTTCATTGGCTGTATCCATCATGACGGGAAACTGTCTGATTGGAAGACATGCAGGGAGATGGATGGTTGCGACTAGTGACTTCTGCAGGAGTTGAGGGATGAAGAGGAGGAGGAGTCCATAGAACATCTTCTCTGCAATTGCCCCGCCCTAGCGACAAGGCGGGGATCAACACTGGGCTCTTATTTCTTTAGAGACCTGGGAGATCTGGAAGATACAGATATTGTCCGACTTAAGAGCTTCTTGAGGTGCTCAGGATGGTTCAAGGGGGAAACCAGGGACATCCTTAACTCTAGTTTCCGTGATATCACAGTACACTACACGGTTTCAGTGAGTCTGCCTATTCAGGCTGCCTAACCTAACCTAACCTACTGCGATTCATTAAAGTTTATTCCGTCATATATTCTGTCCCATGATCTTATTCTTTTTTTGTGCTCAATTAAAATCATCAATAGTTATTTGTGTTTTCCGTAACAGAATGAGTTCCTGTTTAAGTTACTGTGATGCACTAAAGTTCATTCTGTCATATATTCTGTCTATGATCTCACTTATTTCTTTTTGCAATCAATTGAAGTCAATTCCACTTTGCTTTTTTTCTAATCTAATATTCTGCGTCCAAAACATAGTTGATTTTTATTGCTCTTTATGAACGTCATAAACAACTGCAAATTAGCTTTGATGGATGCCATAAATTTTTATGTGAATTCCTTCCATTTGGCATTCCATAGTCATGTAGGATCTCAAGTTATAATGTTATTGCTATGCAGCTTAAGAACCAATGCGGTTTCCTTTATATTTTTACGTTTTTATGTATCAATTAACCCCATTTCTCAAATAACCCAAATTGCATTTATGTTCCATGACTTTCGCACTTATCTCCCCCCCATAAACTTCCAACCGAAATCCAAACCATAGTGCAGGATTTCACCATCTCAAATTCATGTATGGGGGGTGGTGGCCAGGGGAATTGTGAATTTTTTGGGGCCAGTAAATCTCTACATCAATTGCAGAACTATAAACAACAATGATTGTTGGTATGGAGTAGTTTTGAACTTCGATTAATGATGACATCAAAAGACGCCACAGTGGCGGACAAAACGGGTGATGGTGCTTCGGGTCTGTTGCTTCAACTATGTCTGATAGAGTCCATTAAGTGCAGACTACAATGGGTGTCGCACTACCCTCTTTGCTTCACTCAGAGGCGAATATGGTTGTTAACAACATTGTAAAAGCCACAGCAGAATTGATGACATAAACCCTATCTGTAGATTCAAAGGATCCAGAATGTAAATGGGGGGTGCGAAGACAGTGAAGGAGAAAGGGGGTTGTGGGGTTTCAGTCAACATATTTTCCAACCCAAATTGTGACGTGTGCGAAAAAAGGGGATGTTTGCCTCTTCCGGTCTTGTGACATTGTTGACAAAATTTGTTTACACTCTTTACGCTTTCGAAAATGAAATTTTTGGGTTGTTTCAGGTTTCAGTACTCACAGATTTGATTTCACAGGCAAAAACATGATGGTGCTTAATTTTATTTGTATCCTTTGATCCAGAGTTGAAGCTTTTTTTTTGTTGTCTCTCGCAGGGCAGTAAATCCTTAGGAAAACATTTAAATTGGTGGTTGATGTATCTTCATGTATCAGTCTTTATTTTTATAATAAGTTATGCAAAGCTTGGGGTCCTGTAAAGGAAAGACAACATAAATGTATTGACGCATGAGTAATGAAATAGGTATTTAAATAAATAATAGAGGAGTAGAAAATTATAACTGGGTCAATTAAACGCTGCCATTCGCTTAGTAGTAGAAATGGGTGTTTTTCAAAATTTTGAAAGCTGCAAACAAACTTGTGAACTTGTGTTAGCACGAATTAACAAGGAAACAGTAATTTTTGAGGCTAACGGACACATCTAGCTCTACATTTTATCTATAATCGTATGTCACATTGAGTTAAAGGAATGGGTGTTTGCATGCATTTGTTAGGTTCCCTCAAAATAAGAAGAAACAAATTTATAAAGTATACTTGATAAACATAACTCGAGTCGATTATTTTTTGTTTTGTTCCCGTAAATCTCAGTCAAAAATTCGCGAATATCGAGAACTAAAAAATCATCAAAAAGTACAATATTTCTCCCCAAAACTTCCCGCAAGGAAAGTGGCTCTACCCAACAGGCAGATATTCTCTAGAGCAAGTAATATAATAGTATAGAGAATGAATAGCAAAAAAAAAAAAAAAAGCATTAATTTTAGTAATCAGAATTTTGCTTTCTATAAATGCAATTAGATTACGCTAGATGGCGTTAGAAAGATAAGGTAAGATTTCATACTTTAAATTCATTTCATTTTGATTGCTTGAATCAGAAGCGATTGAGATGGACACCAGTAAAGAAAGATTTCTTCTTCCGGCAAAGGCCGACACCAGTAAAAGGTGGACACCAGTAAAGAGATATTTCTTCTTCTTCGGCAAAGGCGGAAAAACGCAAACTAGGTGGCTGAAAATGTGAATATATTTACGGTTTTGATACTTGATACAGTCAATCACATAAAGTTTTGGCTTCATCAATTCCGATCCTGTAATTTGGGTGTCAAAGGTGCACCACACTTTGGAAGGCCAATTGCCAAAAATGTCAACAGGAAAATGAAAATTGTCAAGTCCGATCGTCATGTAAGCACCGTTTTCTTTGTCCAGAAGTTAACCATTGCACAAAATATCGTTTGGAACTATTAGTGCAAAAAAAAGCTCGACATTTGGATGCCATATGAGTCACACAAAACGAAATGCACGTTATTTCCATCTGCAAATCACTGTTGAATCACAGCAAAATCGATCGACTTCTGAAAAGTAAGTCATTTACGGCACAAACTGAGCTGGCGCAAACGGTAGTCAAGTCGAGATTTACAATCAAGGCCTTACTGTGTATTTGGTGGGATCGGCAGGGAATCATCTACTATGAGCTGCTGTCCTACGGTCAAACTTGTAATTCGAATGTATGGTTTAAACGACAGGACCTTCTGAAGAGAGCAATCTCCAGAAGCGGCCAATAGCAGAGGAATTCTCTTCCATCAGGAACACAACCCCAGACCACACATATAGACGATAACTCGCCAGAAATTCTGGGAGCTTGGTTGGGTGATTTTTATGCATCCGCTTTACAGTCGCTTTATAGCTTGAATTTAGCACGAAATGATTTCCACGTATTCTTGTATATGGCGAATGATTTCACTGGTGAAAAGAGAATGATTTCACTGGTGTCTCAAGAGAAGATTGTGAAAATTGACTGTCCAAGTTTTTTTTTTTTTTTTGCCAATATGGACAAGATCTTCTATGACAGAGAGGTATAGTGCAACTATCTTCAAAATGGCAACAAGTTACAGAGCAAAAAGGTGCATATATGATCTAAATCGCATCATTCTAAATATGATAAATGAAGACTTCAATGTCGTGCAAAAATAATGGATTTTTTTTACTATATTTTATATGAGTCTAACATATTTAAAACTGCTCTTGGGGACATATCACACCCTAAATACAAAACGGGCACAACTCAAAATTCTCTATTATTCAGTAGAGGCAAAAAACCGTTTATGTAAAAATGGTTGCAATATTTAAAGAAAATATTGTTCCATTATGAAAAAATGCAATATTGAAGAAGGTTCTGCTATATTTTTTTCAATTTTATATTATGTTTATGTCTTTTATGTGTAATAAAAGTAATCAGTCGTTCTTGAGCACGTAAACGCAACTAAAAATAATTCTCTTTAGTTGATCGTGCAGAAGAAACACACTTGACATAAAAATAGACTTAACGGCATTTTTCCAGTTGAAGAAGATAGTGATGAGACGGAAATTTTTATACTAGGTAGAGATGTGTAATGTGAATCAGTTTATGGGAAAAAGTAGATTTTGACAATTTTTGAGTTGTGCCCTTTTGTATTTAGGGTGCGATATCAATAAAATTAGCACAAAAGTATGACGTATACGTAATACTATGGGGGCGTCTGTATTTCATACGTGCATTAGAGTTATTGAAATGAACCTTACGCCATGAGCCGGCCTGTAAAGTGACATACGATTTAAGTTTTACCACGCCAATAACCAATTTTTTATTTGAGC
The DNA here is from genome assembly GCA_019455685.1 of Philornis downsi. NCBI lineage: Eukaryota > Metazoa > Arthropoda > Insecta > Diptera > Muscidae > Philornis > Philornis downsi. The sequence goes on from JAHXMU010036753.1 coordinate 14,200, forward strand.
CATCAAAAGTAAACAATCTCAGTGAATTTCTAAACATGGAAAAAGTTGGGCACCGTTATGTAATTCAATATTTCCGTTTGAAAGGTCTCAGTCTAAACAATATTAAAGCCGAGCTAGATTCTACTCTGGGGGAGTCTATTCCTTCGTTTACGTATGTAAAATATTGGGTAGCAGAGATTAAACGAGGCCGTACGATCTGCCAAGATGAACACCGTAATGGTCGACCGATTAAGATGTCCATGAGAGACACGGTTAAGAAAATACCCAAATTGTATTGGATGATCGTTGACTGAAAGTGCGTGAGCTAACTGAAATGATAGGCATTTCAAAAAGTGCTATACATCGTATACTGACCGATGATTCGAAGACGAGAGAGCTGTGCGCAGGATGGGTGCCGCGCTTGTTTCCAATTTTTGCTCTACAGCGTCGTGAAGATGTTTAAGTAGAGTGTTTCGCGATCAGGCAAGACCATGGCGCCTGTTTTTTTTTTTTGATGCGCATGGGATTTTTATTGATTATCTTCAGAAAGGAAAAAACTGTTAACGGCGAATATTATGCTAATATATTACAGCGCTCAAGTGATGAAATTATAGAAGTAAGGCTGCATTTGTTCAAAACGAAAGTGTTCTTTTATCAAAACAATGCTCCAGTTCACACATCCGCTAAAAATTAAAAAAAAAATTAATGAATTAAAGTTCGAATTGCTTCATCATGCACCTTATTCACCAGATTTAGTTGCCTCGGATTATTTCCTATTTTCAAACTTGAAAAATAGCCCGGTGGTAAAAGATTTGGCAAGAATGAAGAGGTGGAGTCCGCTGTTGATGTTTATTTTAAGAAGTTTGACAGTTCTTATTATAAACAGGGGGTAGAAGCTATTGAATATCGCCTTAAAAAATTGTATCGAGCTAAAATAAGATTATGTTGAAGAATAAAGAAAATGTTTCCTAACTTTTATGTGTCTTCTTTGTTAGGTCCGGTAGTTTAAGAGACCGTCATAAATACAGGGTGAGCCATAGGAGTGTTGGCGATTTAATTCTTCAATTTCTCGGTAACGCGCGGCGCGGGGTGGCGGGGGGATATGTTGTTCGCTGCGCCGCTTCCTGGAAATTTAGTCGCCATGGAGCCGTACACGGGAGTGCAGCGTGCATTTTGAGTCCGAGCGTATTACGAAAACTATAAATCAGTGATTACTGCACGACGTTTGTATCGGCATGAACACGGTTTACACGATTTAAGTAAAGTTCCAAGCGCCAATGCGATACGAAAATGGATCAGAATGTTCGAAACAACCGGCTCAACAGTGTCGTGTGCGCTGGGATAACGTCAACCGGTATTATTGGACCATACTTTTTTGAGGACGAAAGAGGGCATGCGATGACGGTTAGAGCGAACAATTATTGCAACATGCTAGCAGACTTTTTGGTGCCAGCTTTGCAAGAACTTTAAGGCAATACCTCGAAGATGTGGTTTCAACAGGATGGGCCACATGTCATACGGCTAGGGTATCCATAGAGCTGCTGAAAAATGTTTTTCCTGGAAAACTCATTTCGAAAAGGGGGGATATTGAATGGCCCCCACGTAGCCCCGATCTCTCTCCATGCGATTATTTTCTATGGGGCTACCTCAAATCGGTAGTCTACGAGAATAATCCGACCAATTTAGAGCAGTTGAAGAGGAACATTATTCAGGAAAGTAACAAAATACCGAGAACAACTTTTCAACGAGTTTTCCAAAATTTGCGACTTCGGTTCCAAGAGTGTCAAGCAGCCGAGGGAAGCCATTTGGACAACATTATTTTTAAGTCTTAAAAATTCCCATGCTTCTACTTTTTAAAAATACAAATATATTTTTTTTATGTTTCGTAGTTTTTTTTTAATTGAATATTTAAACCGCCAACATCCTTATGGCCCACCCTGTATATCGGCAGTTATACAATAAATGCAGTATTTCCTATACATTGCAAATAACGTCAAAAAGATTCTAAAAAAAAATCAAATACAAATTCAAACTTATTAATAAAATAATTAAAGTTTAGAATACTAAGAGTTCCAATGCACGGATTTGATGACACCAAAATGCTTCGATTCTTAACATTACATCGGCATTTTTGTGGTTGCTGTCCAACTATTCATTAACTTTATAAATAAAAATACACTTCATTGCCATTTATGCCAAACATTTCATATTTGATTTTTCTTCCTGTTCGCTTTTTGAGATTAACGCAAATAGATTTTTCACGCAAACTCGACAGTGCAGATAAGTATGTGTCGGCGTTACTTAT
>JAHXMU010036754.1:0-16314 GCA_019455685.1 Philornis downsi
GTCATGGAGACGAACTATACCTTGAGTGCGCTCCAACATATCATCTGGCATATTGCGGATGGAAGATAATGATGAAACAATATTAAGAGCATTACAAGTGTGTCTGGGTGCCAACAGATAAGGACGAACGCACATGGGAATGTGTGATTTTTATTAAGGATACTTACCATTGAACATGGCGTAGAAGTAGGGTGAGACAGAGGCCAAAACCACTTTGTGGGCATGTAAGGTTTCACCGCCAACTTCCAGTGTAACATCACATAACTGTAGAGCCATATGGAATTTTTAAAGAGGCCGGAAAAAGAGAGTGGAGGAAATATGTGAATAATATGCAATCTTGATAAATATTGTACGATTCGTATGCCATGACATGAACAGTGAAACAATCTTGTTAGAAATGCAAGGAATAGTCAATGATTGCATGACTGAAATGGCCCAAAATATGTTCCCTTTAAGATTAGTCTTCTGACACACGGTGCTGCCAGAAGAGTGACTGCGATTAAAGGCTGCCAAATGTGTTTGCCTTATGCCGTGACCCTAAAGCAAAACAGCCATGCAACCATAAACACTTCGTCACCAAGATATTTTGTTGCCTTTTATGTAAAATGCGGCAGGTTATCTGTTGTACTTAAGTTACTGCCAACGCCACCCCATTTCTTTAAATGTCTACAGTATACTTTTACTCGTAGAGTAAAGAGTTTATTCTAATGGGATTATATTTCTTTTTACTTCTATTCACCTCTTACTTGTGTCAACCTATTGACTGACCCATCCCACAGAATTGTAACGATGTTCGTAATAGATGTAGGTGCTAGAATATAAAACTTTCGACAGCCGGCCATGTCTGTATGAGACTAAGTATCGGTCCCAGCAGACATGACGGAATGCCGCAATACATTATTTGAGACGATGGCTGGGAAAATGAAAAAAGGCAATAAACTCGACATGTTTGTAAGCACAAATCTCATGCCGTATGACACACATGGCGTCATAGCCGTTGGAGGTCTCTTCCACATCGATTTCAATGTGAAATTGCGAAAACATTCGCGTCACTCTGTCTGGCACGTATCGGTGGAACCTCCTAATGTGATAATGATGACTATGATGTTAATGATGACAATGAAGGAATAATGATGAAGCCATCATATGGTTGCAAGTATGAGCATTATCTATAGACAAAAGGCAAGTTTTTACATGTACAAAAGATTATAAATAAACATGTCTGCAATTTGTTTCGGAGGATTTTTTACCTAACTTCCGCACCTCGCCGAGCTTTACCTTTTTAGTTGTTTTAGGATTTAAGGGGATTTTTATACGCACCTGGGAATTTGTTCGCATTTGATTAATTGCCCCAAATGAAGCCACGCAGTGTCCTGGATTTTGATGATGAGCCTGTGGTAGAATTTCTTCATTTGGTCCCGGCGGGCTAAGGTCACTGGGTGTTTGTGTGGAGTTATTGCTAGTGGTAGTGACATCCTCATTATTGGCAGTGTTGTCGGTGGAACTGGGAAAGAAAATAACACAAAGAAAAGAAAATATTTATCTCCAATGGAATGGAACTTTTATTTTACATCAATATTTTTTCAATATTTGTATTATTTTTAGGGTTTACAATATTTTGAACTTATCGGCTATGTTAATATTTGAAATATTTAGAAAATATAGTTTTACAAAATACTCTCATATCGATTAATGCACTTTCGCATGTGTTTCAAACAACCCTTTTTCTACTACGAAACCAAAACATACCACTGGATCAGCTACTTCTTTAGGTATTGAGGAGTTGGGTTGAGTCCTTTTATGGGTAAGTTTTTTTCCTATCGAGCCAATTTCGAGCTTAATATCTTTATACGATGCTTTAGCGCATAGTTTAAGTGCGGCGCGAATTCTGCGTGTGAATGAACGGGTGGAGAAATATGCTTAGATCGGTCGATTTTTACAAAGGACAAAAATATACAGAGTTATCAATTTAGAGGTTTCAAAACCACCGGTCTGGCAAGGCTGTCAGCTGTTAAATACCTGCCATCTCAAGTGTTATTTATTTGGTGAAAGGTTTACCATTTATGAATGTGGATCGTTTAAAAATCGAAGAACGTTTAAAAAAAACTTACTACAAAAGTGCCAATTTACATGTGGGCTTTCAATCAAACAAAATTTTCTTTAGCGATGAAGCCATTTCTCTCACGGTGGTTACGTCAACAAGTAAAATTGTTGCATATGCGGCTCGGAGAATTCAGAAGAAGTGAATCTAGAAAAGCCATTGCATCTGGAAAAAATGACTGTTTGGTGCGTATTACGGTCTGGAGGTATATTATTTTATATATTTGGGCCGTATTTTTCGAAAATGAAGCTGAAGGAACCTCAAAAGGGTCCAGTCCAGTGGTGAGTATAGGTATCAGATTAGTATTTCTAGTTGTTACAAAAGGAGTGACATAACCAGCACTGACATTTTGGTCGGTTGAACTGGCTTACATATACTTTCACCAGACGTCCTTTTCCTTTGATGCAGGTTAGTTGGAGGGGCTGCCAAGTTTTTATTAAAAAATGTGATATAAAGCACAGCAATTGAGTAAAATTGTAACGCTCTGAAATTAATCATGTTAGAAAATATTGAGTGACAATCTTTTTTTTTGATATGTTGGCCACTTAGTATGAGTGATGCCCTACGAGGCGTGGCAGTGCAGTTCATTTTTATACGCAAAACGAAGCTTAAAAATGTATGATGTTTGCTAAACTAATTGAATATAATGCTATTAAGTGGAAAATAAAGATTTATATGGGAGTTACCAGAAAAGGCGTGGCTATCCGATCAATTTTCTCAAATTTTACCATTACATTACAAAGGAATACAAAATTCGGGTAAATTATAGATTACACACTTAGGAAACACTAAATCTCTATAAATCGGGCAATTTACTCGTATATGGGAGGTATCAGAGGGGGAATGACGATATCCCTCATTTTCGTTCTTAGACCTTATTTCAGCAAACATATAATGCACGTTAAACTTGTCTGAATTCAGTGTAAGAGGGGCGTTCCCAAAACTAGCCCACCTGACGTATGAATCGTGCCAGTAGTTTGAAAATTATTTTGGTGAAAAGTGGCAAATCGCCACGTTGTTTAGCATTTTTTATTTAAGACATTAAAAGTAAATGACCTCGGAGAATTTGTGAACAGGGAAAAAATTGGCCATCGCAATATATTTAATTCAATATTTCCATTTGAAAGGTCTCAGTCCAACCAATATTAAAGCCAAGCTAGATTCTGCTCTGGGTGAGTCTGCTCATTCATTTACGATTGTAAAATATTGGGTAGCAGAGTTTAAACGAACACTATAGTGGTGAACCCATTAAGGTGTCCACGTCAGACACGGTTAAGAAAATGCATAAAATAGTATTGGATTATCGTCGGCTGAAGATGCGTGAGTTAGCTGAATTGATAGGCATTTCAAAAAGTGCTGTACATCGTACATTGATCGAAGCTTTGAAGATGAGAAAGCTGTGCGCAAGATGAGTGCCGCGCTTGCTTTCAATAGAGCAACATGAGCGCCGTGAAGATATTTAAGTAGAGTGTATGGCGATGTTTACAATAAAGCCGAATTTTTCCGTCGATTTATAACCATGGATTAATTTCTTCATCATGTACCTTATTCGCCAGACTATTTTATTTCTTTTTTCGCAGGACTATTTTATATCTCCAAGCTTGAAAAGATGGCTCGGTGGCAAAAGATTTGCTATCAATGAAGAGATGAAGTCTGTCAATTGATTGCTATTTTAAAGAGTTTGAAAATTTTATTTCAAAAAGGGTATAGAAGTTATATTTGAATATCGCTGGAAAAAATGTATCAAACTTAAAGGAGTTTACGTTGGAAAATATAGAACATTTTCCCCAACTATTTTGTGTCTTCTTTGATGGGCCAGCTAGTTTTGGGACCGGCCTCATACCAGAAGGATGGTGAAGGGCGAAGTATCAGTTAATTAAATGGATAATAAATCTAGGCTGCTGTTCTCTGCTAGTTATCAATTTAAGAGGATAGATCGCATTTCAAAAAATTGGCTAATTTGTATGGGAGATATCAGTAGATAATATAATATTGATAATATTGTTCATTTCTTTTCTCTGACTTTATAACGTATTAAATTTGGCTGAATTTTGTGAAATCGTAAGAAATATGAATACGAAGAATACTCGTATATGGGCTGAACAGGTTATTTGTGTGGGAGATAGCAGATCAGGCGGGGAGTAATGGGCTAAACCGATCATTTGCATGAAAAATATCACAGAGGGCGGGACTAACTCTTTCTCGGAGCTAAATAAAATGCGTGATGAGTGCCAAATTTGACTGCATTCCGTACAACTGCTTGAAATGCTATGATGCTAAGAATATTTGGTTTAAATCAATCAGTTGTATGGAAGGTGCCAGAAGAGACGCAGTTAATCGGTCGATTTACCCATCGCATGTAAGGCTCATTCGAGTGTTTTGCTTGAATGGTTAAAAGCAGTTCCTTCCTATATTTTGGGGTTTACAAGTGTGGCTAAAAATCAAAAACTGAACGGACAGTAGTACCTATGTATGACCCAAGAAAAAACGAATCGACAAGTCATTCTTCAGCTGCACATATAGGCATAATTTACTTGGCTGTAATATCCACATGTGTCATTCGTAGCAGGAAGGTTTTCAGAGCGGATCGGCAAAAATTTTGCCAAGCCGTTTTGCATCAAACGAAGCCTTGGACAGGACGATATTCTGTTAAGGGATTTCTTTATCAAAATTGCAGATGGCAATGAAGAAAGTTGCGATGGACACGTGTGGAAAGCCACTCGCTATTTGCATACGCTGAAGATATTGTGGCCATTGACCCGAAAATAGCACGATTTTACTTTAGTCTTTACCAGTATTGACAGAGAGTCAGCTATATAGTGGACTTTAAGCGACGATAAAACAAAGTTATTTTTTTCGGCGGACAAGAAGTTTACGAACGAAACTCTTGATGAACGAAAATACAAATATTCTAGATACTGGCCCTACTTGTTTTGCAACATAGTGCAGAGTCCACGGTCATGAAATAGTTGGTGAATCTGTGCATCAGAGATTCCTGAGTGATAATTTGTCCACAAAATATAATATAATATAAGAAGCCAACAACGATAACGGAGAACACAGGCATCGCATGACTAATGACCTTTATGAGCTGCACAACGTCATCGTCGTGACTAAGTGCAACGAGATGCATCTATTGAATTACGTATGTTGTGGAGAATTGGTGTGACGACATGGAGAAGAAGCACAAAAGACAAAAGTGCTTTGAATTATTTTATATTAAGTGACATAGCTTAGTATAAAATAATTTGTGTTGTACGCGCTCACATGCATTCTATTGTATTTTTAGGAGTTTTGCAAATTTCGAACGTCTGTTTGGGGAGTTTACAGTAAACTTATCCTTTGCTCCAAGTGTTGAGGTGAGCGCTACTTAAAATAAAGAAAATGGTTCTATCACGATTAGGATATACGATCATAGCACTATGGTCGATTGCGTTAATCGTCACTCCACGTTTAGCCTCGCCAACTTGGTAACTAAAGAAATTAGAAACGCATAGTGGGCCAACTATTTTTTGATTGTTTCAATTGTATCCTCGAAAATACTTTTTTTTTGGTAGCTCAATAAATGTAATCCTTTAAAATTAAGAAAAACATAATTTGAATTGTGCCTTTGTAAATTGACGGAAAAACATGTTCCTTTTCTGTAACTGTATACATTTTTCCTATACAATATTAAAACGGACCAATAAAGCTTCGTAGCCTGGCCCGGCTGCATTCGCAATAGTCGGTAAAGTTCTTGCTTTTATCCATGTTTTCGAACCGAAACTTTTGTTGAATTTACCGGAAGCAAATGTCTTATTAACCCTTATGCAAAACCTAAATTACTGACGAAGCAGCTTCAATTAGAAATTTTACATGAGGCATATCAATTGTCGAATTAAACTAAAAAAGCTGCATATTCTGAAGGTATCGCTTTGGAACAGACAAAAAAGGGACCAGTTCAAAGGAAATAACAGAACAATTAATATTTATTTTCATCGCTTGAAATATTGAAACTTTATCATTGGGGAGAACTTTCGTATATGAGAATAATAGGAGGGAGATCCCAAAACTAACCGACCTGACGTACAGATGGTGTCAGTAGTTTGGAAAAAGTTATTTTGGTGAAACGTGGCAACTATTTAAAGGCCATTTGAAAGGTCTCAGTCCACCCAATATTGAAGTTGATCTAGATTCTACTCTGGGCGAGTCCGCACCTTTGTTTACGACTGTAAGATATTGAGTAGCAGAGTTTAAACGAGGCCGTAGGAGCTGACAAGGCGAACAGCGTAGTGGTCAACCAATTGAGATGTCCACGACAGACACGGTTAAGAAAATCCACAAAATGGTATTGGATGATCATCGGCTGAAGATGCGTGAGCTAATTGAAATTGTAGGCATTTCAAAAAGTACTATACTTCGTATATTGAGAGAAGATTTGAAGACGAAAAAACTATGCGCAAAATGGGTGCCACGTTTACTTTCAATAGAGCAAAAACAGCGTCGTGAAGATGTTTCAGTAGAGTCTTTTGCGATTGTCCACCCCAATAGAGCCGAATTTTTGCGTCGATTTATAACCATGGGAACAGTCAAAGCAGTGGAGTGGAATGGGAGAATCGTGTCCAAAGAAGGGGAAGACTGTTCCATCTGCAGGCAAGGTCATGGCGTCTGTTTTTTGGGATGCGCATGGAATTATTTTTATTGATTATCTTCAGAAAAAAAACCGCCATTATGCTAGTTCATTGCAGTGTTTAGATGATCAAATTATGGCAAAAAAAGATGTCACTTTTCGAAAAAAAGTGTTTTTTTCATCAACACAATGCTCCAATTAGAATTAGAGTTGGAATTGCTTCATTACGCACCTTATTCACCAGATTTAGCTCCCTCGGAGTATTTTCAATTTCGAAACTTGAAAAAGTGGCTCTGAGGTAAAAGAATTGCCACCAGTGAAGAGTCTGAATGGATTCTGCGGTTGATGATTATTTTTTTGAGGACTGTCAAACTCTTACTATAAACAGGGTATAGAAGATAGTGTATCGAGCAAAAGGGGATTATGTTGAATAATAAACACAACTTTTCTTAACTTTTTTGTGTCTTCTTTGTTATGTTGACTAGTTTTGGGGCCGCTCTCGTGTACTATAAATATAAATAAAAATATATATAGATATAAACATAATATATATATAAAATATAATAAATAGGTATAAGTATATACTTAAGCCAACAATTTTTTCAATTCTCAAATTATGTCAAATAGACACTTGCTGGTATGGCGTACTGAGCGCGCTGCGAAATGATGGTGTATTCAAAGCCAGAAGTTGCACAGTGCATACGATGCTTGTGGAATGATATTAGTTGGGTTATTTGTGAGAAACTCACGAAGTGCAGGCGTATTGTGAGAGGGCGTATTATGGTGGTGCAAAAACCAAAACTGACCTCTTTTTGGAAATAGTTGCAAGCAAAAGAGAACAATATTCCCTGTTTATAGTCTGACCCAGTGGAAGTAATGTATAACGCACAATATCACGATAACCCAAGAAATCTGTCAGCATAACCTTTATTTTTATGTGAATTTGGCGCGAGCTTGCTTGAACTTTAGCACGGTATTCACTCGATTAGTTGGTTGTTTCCACATCATAAATATAGATCAGAGTATCATCTCCCTTAATAACGCATTTTATAAGATACTGATAGTCGGAAATTATATTTTCACAGACTTTAATGTGATGGTCTTTTTCGAAAAATTTTGGGTATTATCATACCAATCGAGATTTAGCACGTGTGAGACCCAAAATAGCATTTAAAATTGCGGATCCAAATCATCAGCATTAGCAAGATTGGTAGTCAATGATTTTTGAGAATCAAATTTCGAATCATATCCACGACTTTCATGGGTGGAGAAAGAAGATAAAAACGCGATGACCAGGGATCTATTTTAAGTCTACCTAAAAGAAGCACACGATCATGGCATTAACATTTTTGGAAACATTAATGCCAAAATAGTTAGGGAGAATATATGTATAATTAGCCGAAATATTCGGTTTCCCGCCGAATAAGCACAGTAATAAGATGAACCAGATTCCCGCCCAAAGATATGCGCAAGGTAATTGTGTAGTAATGGGTGGAAGACATGCTTCTACCATAGTGCTAACATAGACTTGTATCGCCACCCGTTTGCAGATAACACACAAGATTGATCAGGGCTAAAAACCTGTGTAACCAGGCATAAAAACTATGGTCACTTTCTATGTTCGTGAAACACAGTGGCAACATATTGCACATTCCATGACAGCTACCGCAAAACAGTATCTAAGTATTGATAACAGGGTTCACATAAGTCTTGATACAATGATATTAGCGTTTTCTTAAGCGGAATGTTGGTTGTAGAAAGAGAGAGAGAGAGAGAGAGAGAGAGAGAGAGAGAGAGAAGGCAAGTATATGGAAAGGTACAGGGATAGAGGAAAGGCCTGAAAACTCTACCAAAATGTGAAAAATTAAGGGTTATGGAACGGGGTTTCGCTTCTTGTAAGGAAGGGAAAGAAATCGCTGCAGTTGCCGATGATTGCATAGATTGCCCAATATCGAACCAAAACGAAGCAGTATCACGGTTTAAGATCAACCAAGTTGAGAGTGCTGAAGGTTTACCGGGATAGAGATGTCTAAAATATGTTTACAGCCCGAGACGGTAAAAACTGCATGTAGCCGTGGAATATTCCTGCGATCTTTTATGTCATTATAACATGACTCCGACTGGAATGGAACCTTCAGTTTCATTATCCACAAAACCATGATTTAGAAATATTATCATACGACAGCTCCAACATACTCTTAGTTATGATAGTTATGAGAAAAACTGTAAAACAACAGTAACACGCCTTCAACAAAAGCCAAATGATATTAGGTGGTGGCAGAAAATTACGGTATTTAACTGCAGTCTTCATCAACATGGAGAACCAATCAGAAAAAATCTATCAGATTGTAAACGAGGGCAAACTCAAGTTGTTTGGTTTAAGAAGCTAAAACATTGAAAAGTTAGTCAGAAAATTCGAAAAAGCATAGTATACTAGAGCATTGCATGTAGTAATATTATCATACACTCCACTCTGGAACTAAAGTGATTATTCAGAAAACTATTTTTGAGTTAATCAAAAAAAAATAAATTTTTGGGCTACGAAGCAAAATTGCGCATTATCATTATGAAAGACAAACAATTACACATTTTAAACCTCTGGTTATAGTTGAATGCAAAAATCAGTTTTGTTTTTAACACATAGTCCTTCAACTCTTATAGCCCCGGGACGACCGCTCTTTGTCCTCAACTCGTTCTCAACCGAACTTTAATTGACCCCTTGAAAATATTTATTTCCACAAAGTATTAGATATTCACCAAAGGCTTTCTTTTAAGTCGTTTTCGTATCGAAAATTTCATTTTTCAATGTAAATTTTTTGCCTAGCAAAATCGCACATTGTAAAAATTGTCGAAAATAATTTTTCCGTCGACAAAATAAAAGACAGCCCAAACAATAATTAAATCTAAGTCATTGCGTTGTGCACCCTGTTGCGGAAATTACAAGTAACCATTGATGGTGAACTTCACGAACTTTACTGAACTCTGTCCGGGGCTGTGATCAATCCAGACGGATGCGGCCTCGCCTAGATCTGAAGCGTTCACACACACTGCTGTCGCTATCAAGACCCGACGTTTCATTGGCTGTATCTATCATGACGGGAAACTGTCTGATTGGAAGACATGCAGGGAGATGGATGGTTGCGACTAGTGACTTCTGCAGGAGTTGAGGGATGAAGAGGAGGAGGAGTCCATAGAACATCTTCTCTGCAATTGCCCCGCCCTGGCGACAAGGCGGGGATCAACACTGGGCTCTTATTTCTTTAGAGACTTCGGAGATCTGGAAGATACGGATATTGTCCGACTTAAGAGCTTCTTGAGGTGCTCAGGATGGTTCAAGGGGGAAACCAGGGACATCCTTAACTCCAGTTTCCGTGATATCACAGTACACTACACGGTCTCAGTGAGTCTGCCTATTCAGACTGCCTAACCTAACCTAACCTACTGCGATTCATTAAAGTTTATTCCGTCATATATTCTGTCCCATGATCTTATTCTTTTTTTGTGCTCAATTAAAATCATCAATAGTTATTTGTATTTTCCGTAACAGAATGAGTTCCTGTTTTAGTAACTGTGATTCATTAAAGTTTATTCCGTCATATATTCTGCCCATGATCTTATTCTTTTTTTGTAATCAATTAAAATCACCAATAGTTATTTGTATTTTCCGCAACAGAATGAGTTCCTGTTTAAGTTACTGTGATGCACTAAAGTTCATTCTGTCATATATTCTGTCTATGATCTCACTTATTTCTTTTTGCAATCAATTGAAGTCAATTCCACTTTGCTTTTTTTCTAATCTAATATTCTGCGTCCAAAACATAGTTGATTTTTATTGCTCTTTATGAACGTCATAAACAACTGCAAATTAGCTTTGATGGATGCCATAAATTTTTATGTGAATTCCTTCCATTTGGCATTCCATAGTCATGTAGGATCTCAAGTTATAATGTTATTGCTATGAATATATATATATTGCTAAGAACCAATGCGGTTTCCTTTATATTTTTGCGTTTTTATGTATCAATTAACCCAATTTCTTAAATAACCCAAATTGCATTTATGTTCCATGACTTTCGCACTTATCTCCCCCCCATAAACTTCCAACCGAAATCCAAACCATAGTGCAGGATTTCACCATCTCAAACTCATGTATGGGGGTTTGGTGGCCAGGGGAATTGTGAATTTTTTGGGGCCAGTAAATCTCTACATCAATTGCAGAACTATAAACAACAATGATTGTTGGTATGGAGTAGTTTTGAACTTCGATTAATGATGACATCAAAAGACGCCACAGTGGCGGACAAAACGGGTAATGGTGCTTCGGGTCTGTTGCTTCAACTATGTCTGATAGAGTCCATTAAGTGCAGACTACAATGGGTGTCGCACTACCCTCTTTGCTTCACTCAGAGGCGAATATGGTTGTTAACAACATTGTAAAAGCCACAGCAGAATTGATGACATAAACCCTATCTGTAGATTCAAAGGATCCACAATGTAAATGGGGGGTATGAAGACAGTGAAGGAGAAGGGGAGTTTTGGGGGTTTTCAGTCAACATATTTTCCACCCCAAATTGTGACGTGTGCGAAAAAAGGGGATGTTTGCCTCTTCCGGTCTTGTGACATTGTTGACAAAATTTGTTTACACTCTTTACGCTTTCGAAAATGAAATTTTTGGGTTGTTTCAGGTTTCAGTACTCACAGATTTGATTTCACAGGCAAAAACATGATGGTGCTTAATTTTATTTGTATCCTTTGATCCAGAGTTGAAGCTTTTTTTTTGTTGTCTCTCGCAGGGCAGTAAATCCTTAGGAAAACATTTAAATTGGTGGTTGATGTATCTTCATGTATCAGTCTTTATTTTTATAATAAGTTATGCAAAGCTTGGGGTCCTGTAAAGGAAAGACAACATAAATGTATTGACGCATGAGTAATGAAATAGGTATTTAAATAAATAATAGAGGAGTAGAAAATTATAACTGGGTCAATTAAACGCTGCCATTCGCTTAGTAGTAGAAATGGGTGTTTTTCAAAATTTTGAAAGCTGCAAACAAACTTGTGAACTTGTGTTAGCACGAATTAACAAGGAAACAGTAATTTTTGAGGCTAACGGACACATCTAGCTCTACATTTTATCTATAATCGTATGTCACATTGAGTTAAAGGAATGGGTGTTTGCATGCATTTGTTAGGTTCCCTCAAAATAAGAAGAAACAAATTTATAAAGTATACTTGATAAACATAACTCGAGTCGATTATTTTTTGTTTTGTTCCCGTAAATCTCAGTCAAAAATTCGCGAATATCGAGAACTAAAAAATCATCAAAAAGTACAATATTTCTCCCCAAAACTTCCCGCAAGGAAAGTGGCTCTACCCAACAGGCAGATATTCTCTAGAGCAAGTAATATAATAGTATAGAGAATGAATAGCAAAAAAAAAAAAAAAAGCATTAATTTTAGTAATCAGAATTTTGCTTTCTATAAATGCAATTAGATTACGCTAGATGGCGTTAGAAAGATAAGGTAAGATTTCATACTTTAAATTCATTTCATTTTGATTGCTTGAATCAGAAGCGATTGAGATGGACACCAGTAAAGAAAGATTTCTTCTTCCGGCAAAGGCCGACACCAGTAAAAGGTGGACACCAGTAAAGAGATATTTCTTCTTCTTCGGCAAAGGCGGAAAAACGCAAACTAGGTGGCTGAAAATGTGAATATATTTACGGTTTTGATACTTGATACAGTCAATCACATAAAGTTTTGGCTTCATCAATTCCGATCCTGTAATTTGGGTGTCAAAGGTGCACCACACTTTGGAAGGCCAATTGCCAAAAATGTCAACAGGAAAATGAAAATTGTCAAGTCCGATCGTCATGTAAGCACCGTTTTCTTTGTCCAGAAGTTAACCATTGCACAAAATATCGTTTGGAACTATTAGTGCAAAAAAAAGCTCGACATTTGGATGCCATATGAGTCACACAAAACGAAATGCACGTTATTTCCATCTGCAAATCACTGTTGAATCACAGCAAAATCGATCGACTTCTGAAAAGTAAGTCATTTACGGCACAAACTGAGCTGGCGCAAACGGTAGTCAAGTCGAGATTTACAATCAAGGCCTTACTGTGTATTTGGTGGGATCGGCAGGGAATCATCTACTATGAGCTGCTGTCCTACGGTCAAACTTGTAATTCGAATGTATGGTTTAAACGACAGGACCTTCTGAAGAGAGCAATCTCCAGAAGCGGCCAATAGCAGAGGAATTCTCTTCCATCAGGAACACAACCCCAGACCACACATATAGACGATAACTCGCCAGAAATTCTGGGAGCTTGGTTGGGTGATTTTTATGCATCCGCTTTACAGTCGCTTTATAGCTTGAATTTAGCACGAAATGATTTCCACGTATTCTTGTATATGGCGAATGATTTCACTGGTGAAAAGAGAATGATTTCACTGGTGTCTCAAGAGAAGATTGTGAAAATTGACTGTCCAAGTTTTTTTTTTTTTTTTGCCAATATGGACAAGATCTTCTATGACAGAGAGGTATAGTGCAACTATCTTCAAAATGGCAACAAGTTACAGAGCAAAAAGGTGCATATATGATCTAAATCGCATCATTCTAAATATGATAAATGAAGACTTCAATGTCGTGCAAAAATAATGGATTTTTTTTACTATATTTTATATGAGTCTAACATATTTAAAACTGCTCTTGGGGACATATCACACCCTAAATACAAAACGGGCACAACTCAAAATTCTCTATTATTCAGTAGAGGCAAAAAACCGTTTATGTAAAAATGGTTGCAATATTTAAAGAAAATATTGTTCCATTATGAAAAAATGCAATATTGAAGAAGGTTCTGCTATATTTTTTTCAATTTTATATTATGTTTATGTCTTTTATGTGTAATAAAAGTAATCAGTCGTTCTTGAGCACGTAAACGCAACTAAAAATAATTCTCTTTAGTTGATCGTGCAGAAGAAACACACTTGACATAAAAATAGACTTAACGGCATTTTTCCAGTTGAAGAAGATAGTGATGAGACGGAAATTTTTATACTAGGTAGAGATGTGTAATGTGAATCAGTTTATGGGAAAAAGTAGATTTTGACAATTTTTGAGTTGTGCCCTTTTGTATTTAGGGTGCGATATCAATAAAATTAGCACAAAAGTATGACGTATACGTAATACTATGGGGGCGTCTGTATTTCATACGTGCATTAGAGTTATTGAAATGAACCTTACGCCATGAGCCGGCCTGTAAAGTGACATACGATTTAAGTTTTACCACGCCAATAACCAATTTTTTATTTGAGCCATCAAAAGTAAACAATCTCAGTGAATTTCTAAACATGGAAAAAGTTGGGCACCGTTATGTAATTCAATATTTCCGTTTGAAAGGTCTCAGTCTAAACAATATTAAAGCCGAGCTAGATTCTACTCTGGGGGAGTCTATTCCTTCGTTTACGTATGTAAAATATTGGGTAGCAGAGATTAAACGAGGCCGTACGATCTGCCAAGATGAACACCGTAATGGTCGACCGATTAAGATGTCCATGAGAGACACGGTTAAGAAAATACCCAAATTGTATTGGATGATCGTTGACTGAAAGTGCGTGAGCTAACTGAAATGATAGGCATTTCAAAAAGTGCTATACATCGTATACTGACCGATGATTCGAAGACGAGAGAGCTGTGCGCAGGATGGGTGCCGCGCTTGTTTCCAATTTTTGCTCTACAGCGTCGTGAAGATGTTTAAGTAGAGTGTTTCGCGATCAGGCAAGACCATGGCGCCTGTTTTTTTTTTTTGATGCGCATGGGATTTTTATTGATTATCTTCAGAAAGGAAAAAACTGTTAACGGCGAATATTATGCTAATATATTACAGCGCTCAAGTGATGAAATTATAGAAGTAAGGCTGCATTTGTTCAAAACGAAAGTGTTCTTTTATCAAAACAATGCTCCAGTTCACACATCCGCTAAAAATTAAAAAAAAAATTAATGAATTAAAGTTCGAATTGCTTCATCATGCACCTTATTCACCAGATTTAGTTGCCTCGGATTATTTCCTATTTTCAAACTTGAAAAATAGCCCGGTGGTAAAAGATTTGGCAAGAATGAAGAGGTGGAGTCCGCTGTTGATGTTTATTTTAAGAAGTTTGACAGTTCTTATTATAAACAGGGGGTAGAAGCTATTGAATATCGCCTTAAAAAATTGTATCGAGCTAAAATAAGATTATGTTGAAGAATAAAGAAAATGTTTCCTAACTTTTATGTGTCTTCTTTGTTAGGTCCGGTAGTTTAAGAGACCGTCATAAATACAGGGTGAGCCATAGGAGTGTTGGCGATTTAATTCTTCAATTTCTCGGTAACGCGCGGCGCGGGGTGGCGGGGGGATATGTTGTTCGCTGCGCCGCTTCCTGGAAATTTAGTCGCCATGGAGCCGTACACGGGAGTGCAGCGTGCATTTTGAGTCCGAGCGTATTACGAAAACTATAAATCAGTGATTACTGCACGACGTTTGTATCGGCATGAACACGGTTTACACGATTTAAGTAAAGTTCCAAGCGCCAATGCGATACGAAAATGGATCAGAATGTTCGAAACAACCGGCTCAACAGTGTCGTGTGCGCTGGGATAACGTCAACCGGTATTATTGGACCATACTTTTTTGAGGACGAAAGAGGGCATGCGATGACGGTTAGAGCGAACAATTATTGCAACATGCTAGCAGACTTTTTGGTGCCAGCTTTGCAAGAACTTTAAGGCAATACCTCGAAGATGTGGTTTCAACAGGATGGGCCACATGTCATACGGCTAGGGTATCCATAGAGCTGCTGAAAAATGTTTTTCCTGGAAAACTCATTTCGAAAAGGGGGGATATTGAATGGCCCCCACGTAGCCCCGATCTCTCTCCATGCGATTATTTTCTATGGGGCTACCTCAAATCGGTAGTCTACGAGAATAATCCGACCAATTTAGAGCAGTTGAAGAGGAACATTATTCAGGAAAGTAACAAAATACCGAGAACAACTTTTCAACGAGTTTTCCAAAATTTGCGACTTCGGTTCCAAGAGTGTCAAGCAGCCGAGGGAAGCCATTTGGACAACATTATTTTTAAGTCTTAAAAATTCCCATGCTTCTACTTTTTAAAA
Source organism: Philornis downsi (assembly GCA_019455685.1). Taxonomy (NCBI): domain Eukaryota; kingdom Metazoa; phylum Arthropoda; class Insecta; order Diptera; family Muscidae; genus Philornis; species Philornis downsi. Next base: position 15,869 of record JAHXMU010036754.1, read on the forward strand.
ATACAAATATATTTTTTTTATGTTTCGTAGTTTTTTTTTAATTGAATATTTAAACCGCCAACATCCTTATGGCCCACCCTGTATATCGGCAGTTATACAATAAATGCAGTATTTCCTATACATTGCAAATAACGTCAAAAAGATTCTAAAAAAAAATCAAATACAAATTCAAACTTATTAATAAAATAATTAAAGTTTAGAATACTAAGAGTTCCAATGCACGGATTTGATGACACCAAAATGCTTCGATTCTTAACATTACATCGGCATTTTTGTGGTTGCTGTCCAACTATTCATTAACTTTATAAATAAAAATACACTTCATTGCCATTTATGCCAAACATTTCATATTTGATTTTTCTTCCTGTTCGCTTTTTGAGATTAACGCAAATAGATTTTTCACGCAAACTCGACAGTGCAGATAAGTATGTGTCGGCGTTACTTAT
>JAHXMU010036755.1:0-21430 GCA_019455685.1 Philornis downsi
GCTCAAAGAACGCCCCTTGTCCCTGTAGTCTATGATGTCGGCGTTCTACCACACCAGACTTTCCATCCACCCACCCCTGTACAAACTAATTTATATTATTATGAACATTAATATATTTAAGAGCACGTCGATGTTGAGGTAATTTCAAAAATCATTCATACATTTTGTTCAGTTGCCCGTCCGTCCTTTCGTCTTTCATTCATTTTGTCGGTCGCTGCTCATACTATAGATTTCAAGTATCGTGTGTATTCTCTGACACGCAACTGGCAGTCAGTCACTCGTAGACCACTTTTGCATCGACAATTCTCGAATTGAATTTCAAGTTTTGTTGTTGTTATTGTTGCTTTTGTTGCCAAGTTTTGAATCTTAGGAAAGTATGTTTTGTGGTGTTATTGTGCAAAACGCGCTGTTCATGTAGGATTGCATAGAAACTCCACATCAATGTAATACCCTTTAACATGTAATATACATATATATAGGTACAAAATATTATATTAGGGTCTTGCTATTTTTGTTGTTTTCATAATTTTGGGCATATAATCATGTAAATGTGTGTTTTATGGCATTAGCATGCAAAATATGACGGTTAGATTTATATATGCATATATTTTTGTTTAATACTTTCGAAGCGAGCTCTTAATATCAATCAATATCCAAAATTTGTGGATATGCATATTATGTTTAATACATAAAGTATATATGTATTGTATGTTTGAGAGCAAAAAGTAAGTCTACATATTAGGTGCACAACTAAGTTCTCTCACTGATTTTTTTTTTTTTTTTTTAAATGCAACTTTATTATGAAAACATGTTTACAAATGATTCATTGAAAGTATTGCCTATCGGTAGCTTTTACTTTTTTCCATCGTTCTGGCAAAGCTCGAGTTCCGTCACGCTAAAACTGTTCATCTTATGAGGATACTCACGAATCCAGCCATTCCTTGATGTCGTCATATGAGGGGAGCTGTTGGTTAGAAAGACCGTGTGCCATCGAATGGAACAAGTGATAATCGAATGGCGCAATATATGGAGAGTATGCCGGACTTCAATATGAACATACTCAACTTCTCTATGTGATTACTGTTAGTGTCCAATTTCACCGTTTTCAGATAGCTTTTAATGGGCGTGAGCATTGCCATGCTGAAGAATCACTTTTTCGTGTTTCTCCGCGTGTTGTGGGCGTTTCTCGCGCAGAGATCGGCTCAATCGCATTATTTGAAGCCGATACCTATCCACGCCGACGGTTTCACTTTGTTGCAACAGTTCGTAAAAAATAACGCCGACCTAGTCCCAATAAATGCAGGGCACAACCTTCGCAGTGTGAATATTCGGCCAAGGCGACGACGTAGAAGCATGACTGGGTAGCTCCTATGACTTTCTTTTTCTTTTGGGTTGCTGTATGAATCCATTTTTCACCACCCGTTACAAAACGATGAAGAAAGTTGTTCACATGCGGAAAAGCGACGCTCAACGTCCCTTGGCTTCAACTCATAAGGAACCCAAGTTCCTTGCTTTTGAATCATTCCCAACGCATGCAATCGCTTGGAAATGGTTTAGCGGGTAACTCCTAATACTGAAGCAAACTCTGCCTGCGTTTGATATCAATTCATTTAATTCAGTGTCTTCGAAGGTTTTTCGTCTTTTTTCACGCGAACGGTCATCAAAATCACCATCTTTAAAGCGATAGAACCAATCTCGACACGTTATTTCATTTAAAGCAGCTTCTCCGTAAACGTTTTGAAGCTCTCGATGTGCTTCGCCCGCAGTTTTCTCCGATTGAAAGAAGAAAATCAATACTTCCCGCATATAACGATTATTTGGCACAAAATCATACATATTCACACAACTAAAAGAATATGGTAACTATTATGCCTCCTTCATAAAACGCCTCGTTTCTGTTGGCAAAAAACTGGAACAATCGATTTTCATAAGCTTCTCTTGAAGGGAACTTTTCACCGCCAAAATCATTCGTTATAGGCAGGAACGAGTGGTAATCACTCGATGCCAGATCCGGAGCATAAGGTGGATGCATAAGAACCTTCCAGCCAAATTTCCGGGGAGCCACTTTCGAAGTGTGTGGCCTGGCATAACACAATTCCTCTCCTATTGGCTAAAGTTGGTCGATACTGAGCGATTTCTTCGTGCGTCCAAATTAAGGGCTATAGGAGCATAGCTCACAGTAGATGATTCCCTTCCGATCCCACGAAACACAAGACAAAACCTTCCTGACCATTAATTTTGGCTTGGGCACCATTTGCATCGGTTTTTGCTTGATCCACTTTTCGTTAGCAGTCACTATCCGCTTCACAAATGGGTCGATATTGTTCGATTCAGTAGCGATTCGCAGATGGATATTCAGTCCACGAAGTTTTTTTTTGCCTTATCCCGAAAAGCATCCACATATCGAGCTTCTTTTTATATTCAGTCTTGCTCAAGTGGTTCCAAATGGGTTTTAGTCGAATGTCTAGCTCATGAGCAATCGAAAGAGTGCTAAAATGGCGGTCGGACGTGGCGATTTCTATTAGTTTATTGACATATCGGCAATTCGCCTTCCAGATCATGGTGCGTCTTTGACGTCAAAACCACTGGAACGGAATCGATGAAACTAAAACTGTGCGTGATTGGCTGTTATAATATCAGGACCATAAACACTATTCACATTTTCAGTCGTCTATATGGGTTTTCACCTTTATCGATGGTTTTTTTTTTTTCATAGTTCTCCTCTTTGGAGACCGACCGTAAAACGAAGGTTAGTGCGCCCGACTATCGTTTGCATGATCGCGGGTTCAATCCTGTACACAGCCAGCTATCATTATTTGAGCAGCGTTCACCTCGATGTGGTTAACGATCACTTCGAGTAGTTGAGTAATCGACATTTACCAGTGCTTCTCAAACGTTGACGTTCGGCATCGCCTTCAAACTGTAGACCCTGTTGAGAGTTAGAAATAGAATGCGTTTAAGATCACTGAATATGAGAAGCTCTCCCATATCTCAATCATGGAATGCAAGGCAATTTGCTTTTTTTGTGTCCATCTATGACGCGAGTTGAAACTGTACTGAGTCAGTCTATCATATCCCTGGATTCTGTCTTCCTAAATTGAACCTCAGCCCCAAAATGCTGCAGATGTCTTAATGAGATGGCTCAGCATTTCAACATTCGCTTGATGGGCTAGAGGGACATACCAGGCAAATGCAGAGTAGACGAGTTGGCAAGACTGGGATCAATCTTACAGACTCCAGCCGAATTGGAGTCCGTGGGCATGCTTCTAGCCACTTGTAAGCTTCTACTGCGAGATAGGGCATACTTAACAGCAAATGGTAGGTGAGCGTCTGTCCGAGGTTGTAATCAATCCAGACAGATGTGGCCCCGCCTAGATTTGAAGAGTCCGTAATGAAGCGTCGACGTCTCATTACTTGCATCCGTCATGACGGGACACTGCCTGATTGAAAGACATGTAGGGAGATTGAGGGTTGCGACTAGTGACTTCTGCAGAAGCTGTGGAGATGAAGAGGAGGAGGAGGATTCCATAGAACACCTTTTTTGCAATTGCCCCGTCCTGGCGAACAGACGAGGATCAACACTGGCTCTTAGTTCTTTAGGAAACTAGGAGATCTGGACGATATAGCTATTGTCAGAATTAAAAGCTTTTTGAGGCGCTCAGGATGGTTCAACGGGGGAAAATAGGGACATACATATCTCCAGTTTCCGTGGTATCATAATGGCCTATATAGTCTAAGTGAGTCTGTCTATTCAGACTGCCACATTAGCCTAACCTATCCTAACCTAATCAGTTTATCATAATCCAAACGAGTTATACAATGCGAGATACAGATTACTAAAGTCACCTATTGGAGAATTAGAAGTTTTAACCAAGTCTATTTACCTTAATTGGGTTCCTTCTTTTTTATTATTAAAAGTCGCGGCTAGGGCAATAAGATGATAGAGGAATTTCTTCAGCGCCTGGCAGCACAAAAGTTGTGACAAGCAAGTTCCAAGTAATGAAAGTTTCAACTAAGAATGACTGGTGGAATGACACTTTGTGGGCGTCGTTGTTTGGTTTCAGGATCGTATTTATAAAACCAAGTTTCGTCCATTGTCTTCCAGTCTGCCAGTCTCTTTTTCAGGTTCAGTTAAAGTAGGAGGAACCATTCTAAATATTTTTGGTCAATATCCTCTGAACCAAAGTGGAAGTAGTCACAATGACCCTGGTCATGTATTCCATACGCTTTTTAACATTCAAGGAATTGTTCCATAAAGAATCACAAACAGGCTTTATTAATTTTACATTTATTTAATATTATATTGTCTCCTTTTTAACCTCTATTATTTTCAAATTATATAACGTACGACTATGTATGGTTTTATTGATCAAACTATAATGCTAAGCAAGCGAATTTTTGTTAGGATGTTCGCATTGTTCAGCAATTTTAAGTCTCCCAAAGAAAGGGTATAAAGCTCAATGTTTTTTCACGGTTTTTAATTTAATTCATGGTTTAAAGTGTTTGTAGGTTCCTAAAAATCTGGTCTTGCTTGCAAAGTTTTGGTCGCTGTCTTTTGCGCATTAAGTTCGTTATCACAGATTTGCATTTTCCATAGGGTCATTTCATAGGGTTCGTGATTCATCATTCTACGAAACTGTCAGTTATTGATAATACGACTATGTATTGAACGAAATATTTTTCTCTCAAAACCTCCTAGAATAATCTATTCTGTGTGCATTCACTACAGTTGGATGTCTTTTCTGTCGGTTATCGCCACAACAACAAATTTAAAAATATTGATTTTTTAAGTTACCCTTTTTATAATTGTTTAGTTGGCAGCTGGTTGTCAAGATTCAAACAGCTTCCTAAACTACTAGAAAGTAAGCCTTTATGCCAAATTTCTATTTTCTGATCCCATTTAATTATTGAGAAGACTGCAGTAACATCTTTTTTTGACAGCTGGTTGTCAAGGTTCGAACAGTTTCCTAAACGACTAGAAAGTCATCCTTTATCCCAAATTTATATTTTCTGATTCCATTTAATTAGTGAGCAGACTGAAAGCTGGTGGTCAAGGTTCGAACAGCTTCCTAAACGGCTAGAAAACCATTCTTTATGCCAAATTGCTATTTTCTGATTTAATTTAATTATTGAGCAGTAACATCTTTTTTCTCACTTTTCTATTTCCATTTCCATATCGAAGAGATTGCACGATGTCGTTTTGTAAGAGTTCACGTTTAGCGTCTTAGATCTAGCGCTGGTCAACGTGATTCCTCAAAGATGTATCGCAGGGATACTAAACTCTGTTATTGAATCATTTCATATACACCATATCGGACCGTAAAAGGTAGCTTAATATTGGATGAAAGGCAATACGTGTCCACCTTATCTAGAATCTGTCGTATGTTAAATAAGTATCTGGTTAATTGCTGGCTTACTGCATTTTAGATCTCGGTGATGGAACGCCATCAGATCGAACAAAAGAACCTTTAGAATCGTGCCGTCTAAGAGAATGCAAGAGTTTTAAGGTCCATTGATACATTTGTGCGATATTCAGTCCGATTCCGTTCAAATGTCACAAAATAATGCAGACAATGAAGATACTTCACCGTGACAGATCTGGTCATAGTTGGCCATTCAAAAGAATGTTATAGATTGATGACATTTCGTGATCGCTTGATCGAATTATATGGAAGATTCCCTTCCTTTTCATCAAATATTTTACATCATGATAAATTTGGTCGAAATCCAAACGTCAAATATCATATTATAAATGGATAAAATTTCAGGGATTCTTGATCAATTTTTATGGAAGTCGCCAGGATGCAAGAAGAGGTTACTATTTTGACGATATTTGAAGTTCTATAACAAAACCCGATTTGTATTACAAAATTGTTTATCCATGGTTTACAGATAGATCGTAGAGCATCCTTTAAGATATTGTGTTTTCGTAAACCACATATTGGCATTGGCATGCTGAGTGATTGGATGTCCACACTCAGTTTCAGAGGAAATGTAATTCAAATTTGTTTTATCTTTGGTCGCGCGTTGAGTTTGCGTTTTGTAAAATTACATCTCAAACGCAAATGTGTGCAGGTTGAATGTTGCCACTGCACACAGAAACATACTTAAATGTGTACATAAATTCATTATGTCAAAAACGAGTATAGTAGTAATAGGTAACCCTGTGTATCAAGTGTTTATTTTTCCGCTTGATAAGTGATTCCACAATGTACAAACATCTATACATACATAATTGTATATGTGTATATATGCCCTTAAAGATGTACTACGAGTAAAGGTATAAACTTACACCTCGACTAACCTTCTTAAAGTAATTTAAGCAACATTTCAATCATCCTCTACAATCCTCGGTTAACACGAAACTTTTTCTTTATTCCCTTTTAACATTAATAAGCCTTGACGTTTCCTCCCCGAATATCCCCCGCCCGCACATCAGACATACTGGAAATCACCATCAAAGGTGTTTCATTTGTATGTGGGTGTTTGTGTTTGTGTGTATGATTGTGGTGATATCGTGAAAGGACACCACAGCACAATGCATTAATGGATGTGTGTCGAAGGACTCGTGGTTTTCAAATTGGCCTTCCCAAAAGCTTAGGCAAACTTCCGGTGGCTGATGCGATATATGCATTTTAATTAGGACTGTGGCTTTATATTGTCAACCACGAAATGTAGAAATGAAAATAAACAGAGTACTGAGTAAAGAGACAAATTACAAGGTAGAGAAGCATCTTTTCTATTAAAATTTAGTGTCAACACCAGGGTGGCAAAATAATATGGTGCTCATATCGGAGTATGGAACTACCGTAAACTTAGTATGCGTTTATATTTGAGAATTGGCAAGAGAGTACAGGATCACACAATATCCTAAAATTCTGGCTGGCGAATTTATGAGTACTTTTTACAGCGCTATATAGTAGCCTCTTAGATATGAACGTAAATGTATACAAACTTCAGAAACGTAATATCATACTATATTGTCTCATTTTCAGCCATATGTGATGAGAAAACCCGATTGTGACGCGATGGTTAGTATACGCGGCTATCGTTCGTATGATTCCTAGTTCGATCCCGCATACAGCCAGCCACCTATCACTGCTGTCACTTCAATGTGTCTAATGAACACTTTGAGTAGTCGAATAATCGGCAAGACTGTTAAATGGCTAGTTAAATGGTAGTCGAATAAAAGGGCAAATTACAAATTAAAATTTAGTGTCAACACCAGGAACAATGTGAGTTGTGAATGTTATAAAATCAAGCTTTGGTGGCAGAATCATATCGCAAACTTAGTAGACGTTCATATTTGAGAATTGACAAGAGAGAACAGGATCACATAATATTGTAAAATTGTTGGTGACGAATTTATGCGTACTTTTTACAGTGTTCCATAATGATCTTTTAGATATGAAAGTAAAAATACATGCAAACTTCCGAAACGTAATATCATATTTCGAGTATTGTCTCATTTCCAGCCATATGTGAAGAGAGAAACCGATTGTGATGCGATGTTTAGTACACGCGACTATCATTCGTATGATTCCGCATACAGCCACCTGTCATTATTTGAGCTGCTGTAACCTCGATGTGTCTGACGAATACTTTTATTCGACTAATCGACAAGGCTGTTAAATGGATTTCAAACTGTGAGATTCGGAATCGTCGTTAAACTGCTGGTCCCTTTGAATGAGTCTAAAAATAGAATGTGTGTAAACTCACTGAATGTGAAAAACTCTCTTTTTTATCCCATTCATGGGGTATGGAAGCATTTTTTTTTTTGTTTTCACACAAAACGTCTGACAATTATTAGATTGACAAGAAAGTAATTTCGATTATTTTCCTCAAGGTAAATTTCAAATTTGTTATTCAAGTAATTAATATTAATTTACAGTATAAGTGTCAAATTTATTCAATGATCTTCTGCCATCGGTCAGATAGTTTTTGAATCCCAGATAGGAAGAATGACTGATCCTTTCCAGCAAAATATTGCAAAATGTCGCTTGAACGATTTTACATTCAAAAAAACTTTGCAGACTCTGTGTTAAATGAAAATTTAAAGGCGACACATCAGGACTATAAGATGGATGTGGTATCACCTCCCATCCAAATTCTAATGTTTTTTTTGCCGAACACACGAATAAGTGTGAAGCCTAGCGTTGTCGCGTTATATTCACCATCTCAGGTCTTTTGTCTTTCAATGCTTCATTAAGCTTTATAAATTGTTGGCAATAAATTTCAGAGTTTATGATTTGATTCGTCAAAACAAATAAAGGTAAACAAACTTGCTTAAAATCCCACCAAATTGACAATACAACTTTTTTGATCCAGCCAGCCTTTGATCAAGTTTGAGTGCATTGATATTGCTTGGACCAGGATCTCTTTCGATTAAGATTGTTGTAAAGAAAAAATTGTTAATTTCTAGTGACAACACGTTTCAAAAATGGGACATTTTACTTGTGTATAAGCAATAAATCGCAAGTACTTATACGCTTTGTCAAGCCGGTTTTGTTTTAGGTTATGTGGAAGCCAAACACCGTGTCGTCTATCCAGGCCATTTCAAATGATTTCCTATGGTCGTATAGATTATTTTTAGCTCGTCTGCATCTGGACCAATTGGACCTTTGATTTCGTATAAACCTTATTTGGGTGAGCGCCCCAGCGGCCATTTTTGTATGTGAAATTATCAGAACGGAATTCCGTCAACCAATTTTTACTCACGCGATCAGTTAAGGCATCCTATTCATAAACGTAATAAATGTCACGATGTGCTTCCGCCACTTTTTTCCTTTTCTTAAATCAACAAGAAAAATATAGCAAAAATGCTACTTTTGTGGTATTTAAAAGTAATCTAACCACCAAAGGTGTTGTGATATCACAAATTTAAGCTTTGAATACCAACTGCGTGACGATACAACCTACGTCTGAGCTAAAGCATTTCAAAAATGACAAAAGCATCAAATGTGAAAAAAAAATCAAAATTACTTTCTTATCATCCCAATATGTGAAAATTTAGTTTATCATATGTATTTTGTTTTGAAAATGTCACGCATATTGCACTGTTAAATGCAAAACAATTAACGAAAAAAAACCATTTGGACGTTTTTTCTCAATACATATCACACCAGATGTTGGTATGAAAAATGTTCAATTTGGTACCATATACATTTTGGAATCATGTGTAACACCATACGAGTACATACAATAATTTGATTGCAGTTAATATATGGAAGATTGCTATTGAAAAATGAAGGATAGAAGATCAGAAATAGTACAGTAAATGCACGATAGATGGCCAATGTGTTATTTCAATAAGTGTTACATACGTATGAGATACATAACATCTCTATAATGTAACGTATTCGTACCAAAACACTTTTCTGAAATGGCAGGCTCAATAAAGTGAGCAATCAAATATGATAACCGTCCAAAAATGAGGTCCGGATCATTTAATAATGATCGCATGTGGTGTGGAGGCTTCGATATCGTTTGTGACAATAAAAAAGAAAAAAAATAAAAAATACTAAAAGTTTAAGTATGAGAAGTACATAAAAAGAAAATTGAAATCTTTAAATTAACTGTTGCATTCAACTGTTGTATTTTGTCGCATTGTGGTAATCAAAACGTGTATTTTTCCTTTAATATTATTCTATAAAGAATAGTAGAATCAAACCGGTTTATGTACTTCCTCCGTTGATCGAATAAACGATAACCGAATTTTCGGAAAATTACTTTTGTTTTCGAATAATTCGAAAATTGATCTTCCGAAACGCCCGAGTATTTGAACATTACAATTCACAGACCACAGTAATTTGGCCATTGCTGCAACTTTGTTATCAGTGCAGGGAAAATTGATTAATAAAAGTAGGTTCCTCCTGAAATAATACTTTTATGTCAAGGAAAAATTCAGTCACCAATATATTTTTCAAACGCATTTTCCCGAAAAGGCATCATTTCCTTCCCCGAGTTATATATTGTGGGTTCTGTCGTTTGAAAACTTGGGTCTCGAAGCGATAATTTGAGTTTTGGGAAGAGGAAAGTGCCTGCCAGAGTTACACCAGGTGAATATTGAGGTTGTTGGATGATATTAGTGAAGTGTTAGCCAAAAATGCTTTCACAATGATAGCCTTATGAGATGATGCTTTATGGTAGTACAGAAGTCGTGAGTTTTCTTTTCCCAAATATGGCTTTTTTCGATGAATTTATTTCTCCCAAATACCGCATATAGCCAATATAATATTCTTTATGCACCGTCTGGTCTTCTGACAAGAATACCGAGTGCACAACATTGCGATAAGCAAGGAGAAAAGCCAACATTTCCTTGGCTTCTGATCAACTTTGTAGTGTCCTTTTTTTGTTGGAAGGCTCAGTTAGAAGATATTTTTCCAAAGCTTGTTGAATGGTTTGTATGTCGAGCTGGGAAACTCAGGTCTCATTACAAGTTATAATGCGATTTATTTGGAATTGGTTTGTTCTAGCATAATTTCATGACCTTTGCACGATTGAGTTTTTTTAACCTTCTGAGCGGCAACATTTTTCATGACCACACAATCATACATAATGGTAAAAAATGACGATTTAATGATTTTTAGTCACCATTTCCTTTACTTTATCGATGTTAACTTCAGTTGGGGACGTTGATGGCCGACCACAGTGAGGTAAATCTACCGCCATTTGGCATACAAAATTCCATTTGTATAACAAAATTATGGGACAAATTGTTTGTTCGATATTTCTGTTAATTTTCAAAATCGCAAAACGCACTTTAGATGAACTGACAAATTTGACCACTGTAAATAAACTGAAACTGAAACTGATTCAAAAGGACTTCTTTTGCATCGAAAATTTATGAGTTTATCCATGCAACATAATTATGTGGCTCACCTTAGTTATTTATACAAACCGTAAATGGACAGACATAATTAATTCCGTGTCAGTCTTAACGAAATGTTTGCCGTAATAAAAATTGTAAGGTAGTTCCACACTTTTGTGTTTCACATTTATTAAGAGGTAGAGGCAATTTAAATTTGTGTGTTACAAACATCTATACATATTAGGACTCATTGTTGCTCTGTTCGCATTTGTTGTTATGTTATAGGTTATTTGCTAAAGCCCCACCATTAAACACCAATTATGTTGGTAGTTTTAGCCATAACGTTCCTTTGCCTTTTAATTATAAGTATGACTTTATTCTATTGTTCTCCCTAAGAATAACCTTCCAACACGATGTCGAGTCCCTTTTTTTTTGTCTTTTCTAGTTTGTGAAATACAATCGGGCCTTTGTAGGGTTTCCTGTTTACTTTAGACAAATGGAATTAAAGTAACATGGAAGGTAATAAGAAACCCTGTTCCTTTTGGTCTTCTACTGTTCTGGAAAAATAATGGACTTATGTTGCGCCACTTGGCGTGTACATCTCAATTTACTTCCCCATTGGGAGGCAAATCTAAAACAACCAACATTCAGTGTTAATGCATGAGGGTGAATAAGCAAAGTCAGTGGGTGAAGGGGCAAACGTAAATGAAAGCTAACAAATAATCCAATACGTATTGAATTATTTGGTCTACATGGCAATCATAATCAAAATGAACATGAGCATAAGCAATGACCGATATTGAATATAAATTTACCGATTTACTGATTTATTAGTAACTGTGCAAAGCTCAGTGGCCTAATTTAACGTGAGAATAAAACGTGAAACAAAATAAAAACACAGCGAAAATGAAAAAGAAGTTTAGAAAAAGAAACCACTACTTTTCAATTTATTTTAAAATTAACATAGTAATCATGATGTGGTCGATGGACGGACAGGAGGACAGACTATTTAACCCAGTAGTCGTGTATTGGCGAAAAGTATGAATTTAGTGTAAATTTTCCATTAAACTCGTGCACAGTGGTAATGGAATTTTGGCTCTTGCTTTTAAATGCCGGCGTTAAATGAACGACTACAACCGAAAAAAAAGGTTTGCCAATTTTTTGGACTTCCAGCAACAACCACAAACTGAAGAAGCGTCTTATGTAGTGCTGAAAGTTTTAAAATCAGCCTTAACTAACAAACTCTTTAAGGTATTCTTTTTGAATTAATGTCGAAGAAATCAGTCTGTAATAACAAACTCTTTAAGGTATTCTTCTTAAATGCAAATCGGAGAAATGTTCAAAATAGGTTCAGAACTCAGTATTTACCAACAAACCCTTTGAGGTATTCTTCTTAAATAAAAATCGGAGAAATGTTCAAAATAAGTTCAGAAATCAGTTTGTACCAAAAACCATTTGAAGCGATCTTCATAAATAAAAATAGAGGAAACGTTCAGAATAAGTTCAGAAATTAGCCTTTACCAACAAACCCTCTGAGGTATTCTTCTTAAATGAAAATCGGAGTAACGTTCAGAAACAGTACAGGAATCAGCCTCTACCAACAAACCCTTTAAGGTATTTTTCTTAAATTAGAATCCACGAAATGTTCAGAAATAGTTCAGAATAAAGCCTTTACCAACAGGCCCATTAAGGAGTTATTCTTAAATTAGAAGCGGCGAAATGTTCAGAAATCATCCTTTACCAACAAACGTTTTGGTGTATTCTTCTTAAATGAAAGCCAGAGAAGTATTCAGAAAAAGTTCAAAAATCAGGTTTTAACAACAAATTCTTTGAGGTTTTATTCTCAAATTAATGTCGGAGAAATGTTCACAAAAACTTCAGAAATCGGCCTTTTCCAACAAACGTTTTGTGGTATTCTTCTTAAATGAAAATCGGAGAAATGTTGAGAAAAAGTTTAGAAATCAGCCTCTTGAAACCCTTTAAGGTATTGTTCTTAAATGAAAATCGGAGAATTGTCCAGAATAAGTTCAGAAATCAGCCATTGCCAACAAGCCATTTAAAGGTATTTTTCTTAAATTTTTCTTTAATGAAAATTGGAGAAATGGTCCGAATAAGTTCAGAAATCAGTTTGTACCAACAAACCCAACAAAGATTACCTCAAATCTTCATAAATGAAAATAGGGGAAATATTCAGAATAAGTTCAGAAATTAGCCTTTACCAACAATCTCTGCGGTATTCTTCTTAAATTAATATCGGAGTAGTATTCAGAAAAAGTTCAGAAATCAGCCTTCACTAATAAACAATTTATTCTTCTTAAATTAGAATCAGCGAAATGTTCAGAGACAGTTTAGAAATGTTCAGAATAAGTTAAGAAATCAGCCTTTACCAACAAACCCTTTAAAGTATTCTTTTTAAATAAAAATCGAAGAAATGTTCGGAACATGTTCAGAAATCGGAATTTACCAACAAACCTTTTGAGGTATTCTTCTTAAATTAAAGTCAAAAGAATGATCATAAAAAGTTCAGAAATCAGCTTTGTGAAATGTTCACAATAAGTTCAGAAATCAGCATTTACCAACCGAATCTTTGACGTATTATTCCTAAATCATTATCGGAAAATGTTAATATTGGAGAAATTTCTAATATGATTTACACCTCTGGTGATAATTAATCGACCAATCGGTGGTAAAGAAGTTCGAAATGCCAGCATGCAAGTATTAAGGAAATTATCCACATGATTTAAACCATTGCTGGCCATTAATTAACCTATAAATGGTGAAAGCATCATGTACGAGTATGATGCTTTTTATAATCTAATTTCTGAGAACGAAAATGGACGATGTTGCCAGGTTCATTCTGGTACCTGTCATACAATCCCAACAAAAAAAAAGTGGAAGTCAATTTAAAGAATTGTATTTTCATAGCTTCCACTAAAACAAAAGGTAACTTTTTAGCTTCCTTGGATGCTCTTTTTTTATCGGGAACTTACCGATCTATTGGAATTTAGTTTTCCACTGTAATCCTTTAATCGTAATTTGAAGTTATTTAAATTTTCGTTAATTATATTGCGTTATAATACTGGCTAAAGTGTAGAAAAATTGACGGAATGACCCCGATCTCTATGGCACCTTCCTTGTGTTTCACTTATATATTCCTAGATTCGAATCTTTCAGTCAATTGCGCTATATTCTTTATAAATGAGCACGATTTCAGGCATTTAGTAGATAGAATGATAACAGATGACACTGCCGCCCTCCTTGGGGCACCAGACCAAGGACGCCAATTCATATCACTGACATTTCTGCACTGATTGTTATCCCGATATTTCTCAAATAAATAAAAATAAGAATAAAGAACAGTTTGCAGGATAAACCATTCTACTAAGCAGGCAAACAAATCACTGTGCCATACAATCTTTCTCCGGAAAACTGTGGATAGCACAAATCTAAGCACATTTGTACATATGAATGATTGACTATAAATCAATTTAATGTATTTTATACTATAGAATAACAGCACAGATCAAATTTAGTTTATGTTCTGTACCATTTAAAGGGGGACTTATTTGATTTGTTGGCTTCTCCTGCTGTTTTGCTGCATCAGTTTCTACTGTCCCCGATTTACACTCCATTTATCGTCCGCAATGGCCCCTTTTTGGTGTGTTGGCTTCAGCATTTCAATTGGTATCGCGGTCCCTGCTATGGCAGCAGCAGTTAGCATTCGTAGTGACTCTTGGAACGAGTGCCTGTTTGTTGTCATTCTTTAGTGATATGCAAATACTATATGAATGTAGTTATAATTTGCATATGGTAATGGCAAAATGGTGTTACAACTGGTGGTGCTGACTTTCGCTTTAATTCTCCGCAAAACATATGAATGAGTAAATGCGCTAAATGTTATGGTTAAGTGCTCGTATAAAATGGAACAAAGCGGAAAGAAAAATAACAGCAGTGAAAAAACTTGTCACATAGAGCAAGAGAATAGCAAACGTCGTAAAACGAACGGTCAGTAATTGTAATTGTACTTGAATGGATGGACTTAAATTTCCAACTACACAGGGTCGGTTTTATTAAATTTGGATTTCTTTTTTTTTTGGCGGATAAGCTGTGTAGGTACGAATACAATTGTTGTTTTACTAACTGATTGTCTGATGACTAGACAGACGGATAGCTGAAGCTAATGTGGCGAAAATAGGAGCACACAACCCTCTCAATGAGTAAGCGCGCCATAAGTTTTTTTTTTTTTCAAAATTCCTGCTTTTAAAAGTAGAAAAGGGCAAAAAGGGATAAAATTGGTACCATTGTCTAGCTTACACGAGTAAAGCTCGATGTACGAAAATGTCTGTCCATATTCCTCTTAAATATTAGGTGTGCGATAAGAATTTTTTTTCAAAATTCTTACTTTTAAAAGTGAAAATAGCATAAAAAGGGATAAAATTGGTACTACCGCCTAGCTTATACGAGTAACGCCCTATATACCTAAATCTCTGTTCATTTTACTCTTAAATATTAGGTATGCGATAAGGAGCATTTTTCAAAATTCTTGCTTTTCAAAGTAAAAACTGGGCAAAAAGGGATAAAATTGGTACTGTCGTCTAGCTTATACGGGTAACGCTCTACATGCTTAAATCTCCGTCTATATTCCTCTTATATGTTAGCTGTGCGATAAGAAGTATTTTCAAAATTATTGCTTTTAAGAGTTAAAACAGGTCAAAAAGGGATAACATTGGTACTACCGTCTAGTTTATTTGGGTAACGCTCTATATGCCTAAATCGCTGTCTATGTGCCTCTTAAATGTTAGGTGTGTGATATGAAGTATTTTTCAAAATTTTTGCTTTTGAATACTATCGCCTAGCTTATACGGGTAACGCTCTATATGCTTAAATTTCTGTCTATATTTCTCTTAAGTATTAGGTATACGATAAGAAGTACCTTTCAAAATTCTTACTTTTAAAAGTAAAAATAGTATAAAAAAGGGATCAAATTGGTACGATTGTCTAGCTTATGCGGGTAACGCTCTATAAGTTTAAGTCTCTGTCTAAGGCATATAGACAATATTAAATATTGGGTGTGCAGTGAGAAGTATTTTTCAAAATTCTTGCTTTTAAAAGTAAAAACTGGGCAAAAAGGGATAAAATTGGTACTATCGTCTAGCTTATATGGGTAACGCTCTATATACTTAAATCTCTGTCATTATTCCCCTAAAAATATTGGCGATAAGAAGTATTTTTCAAAATTCTTGTTTTAAAAGTAAAAACAGTGTAAAAAAAGATAAAACCAAAATGAAATGACAAATTTTTAGAATTCATAACTTCAGTTGGTAGAAAAAACAAGAAAGGGAGAAAAATGGTACTAGGAAGGTTATTATTATTTGTTATAAATATATGAAAATGTACAGCAATTTATTCTGAGGCATTTAAAAATTGTTTGTCACATATGAAAGCGGTCCTAAAACTTGCCGAAATGACCTGTAAATGGTCAACGCCAGACACGGTTAAGAAAATCCACAAAATGGAATTGGTTAATCGTCGGCCGAAGGTGAGTGAACTAATTAAAATGACAGGCATTTCAAACAGTACCATACATTGTATATTGACCGAATATTTGCAGATGATAAAGCTGTGCGCAAGATGGGTGCCGCGCTTGTTTTCAATAAAGCAAAAACAGCGTCGTGAAGCTGAATTTTTGCTTCGATTTATAACCATCACTTCACAACTGAGACAAAGGAACAGTCAGAGCAGTGGATTTGAAAGCGAGAATCCTGTCCAAAGAAGGCGAAGACCGTTTCATCTGCAGGCAAGGTCATGGCATCGGTTCTTTTTGAGAAACGCATGGAATTCTTCGAATGATAATCTTTAGAAAGAAAAAACCATCAATAGCGAATATTATGCTAATTTATTGCAGCGTTTAGGTGATGAAATTGTGGAAGAAATGCCGCATTTGGCGAAAAAGAAAGTTTTGTTCCATCAAGATAATGCTTTAGTTCATACATCCACTATTGCGAAGGCAAAAATTTATGAAATAAAGTTCGAATTACTTGATCACGCACCTTATTCGCCAGATTTGGCTCCCTCATACTATTTTCTATTTCCAAACTTGAAAAAATGACTCGGTGATAAATGATTTGACGATAGAGCTCAAACAATGACGATAGAGCTCATTTCTCATACGATCGCTACGTCAATAAGCAAAATTGTCGCTCATGGGGCTCGAGTGTGGAAAAAGCGACTGTTTGGTGCGTATTATGGTCTGGAGGTGTTATTTGGCCGTATTTTTTCGAAAATTACTTTGGAAGAACCGTTACCGTCAATTTAGAGCGCTATGCCCATGTGATAGTTTACTTTTTTTGGCCTGCAATTGAAGATTATGAACTGGACGACATCTGGTTTTAACAAGACCACGGGCCCGATTTTGGCTTTATTGCATGAGAAGTTTCCCGAAAGCGTAATTTCACATTTTGGTGAAGTCTATTGCCCACCAAGATCATGCTAATTGACGCCCTTAGACTTTTTTGTGGGTCTACGTCAAAGATATTGATGTATGTAAAGGATAATCCCCAAACGTTGGAACATTTGCAAACAAACATTAGTCAAGTTATCGGCGAGGTAACGCCCGAAATGTGGGAAAAAGTGGCCGAAAACTCCCTCAGAAGGATCCATTGCTGCAACCATTCCAGAGGCGGTCATTTGAATGACCAAGCATTATAATGAAATAAAAATTTCATTGAGATTATAGCTTTATGTGTTTTTTATTTAACTCTACTTTTGAAACCGAAAGGTGGATAATCCGTTATAAAAGAGCTTAAGGCATATATGTTATGAGATAAAGGGTGTCCCAACAAGAATGCATGATTTAAATTTGGCGCCATTCGAAGTGTCATTGTTTGATGTTTGAACAATTGTTATTGTTTGCTAGTAGAAGGTACGAGGTTAGTAACAATGGAGCGCTACATGAATGAACAACGCATTCTCATTGTGAAATTGTTTTACCAAAATGGTGAAAGTTTTGCGGCTACAGTTCGCAAATTGCGATCAATTTGGGGTCACAATAATTCTCCAAAAGTGTCAACTGTAAAGAGATTAATGGATAAAATTGCCAAAACTGGGTCTCTTAGTGATGTAAAGACAACAACGAGCCTTCGACCAGGTCGATCGACCGAAAATGGAAGAGCTGTACGTGATGATGTCGCTCAAACTCCATCCACCTCAATTCGGCACCGAGCTCAGCAAATTGGTGTCTCCAAATCCACTATGCAGCGAATTTTGACGAAAGATTTGCATCTTCATGCGTACAAAGTTCAATTGACTTAGAGACTGAAGCCAGCTGACCATGGACAGCGAAGGGAGTTCGTTAATTGGGTATTGGAGAGACAACATGAAAATGCTGATTTTGCCGATAAAATCATCTTCAGTGACGCAGAATTGTCGCATTTGGGGTGAGGAAAATCCTCGAGTGATTCACGAGAAGCAAATGCATCCTCAACGTGTCACTGTGTGGTGTGGACTTGGGCTGGAGGAATCACTGGACCTTTTTTCTTATGAAAATGAGGCATGTCAAGCGCAAACAGTCAATGGTGTTCGGTACCGTGAAAGCCTACAATTGAAGAAATGAATATGGGGGGCATGTGGACGGCGCCACATGTCATACAGCCAGAGAAACAATTCAATTGCTGCATCAGTCATTTCCCGGCCGTGTTAGTTCGCGTTTTGGAGACCAGAATTGACCGCCTAGATCGTGCGATTTAACACCTTTAGACTTTTTTCTTTGGGGTTTTTTGAAGTCGATGGTTTACGCGAATAAACCGACGACGACTCAAGTCTTAAAAGGGGAAATTGGACGCTGCATTAAAGAAATACCGCAGCATTTATGCAAAACGGTCATTGAAAATTTCATTAAAAGATCGCGTGTGTGCCAGCAAAGCTGCGGCGGCCATCTGCTCGATGTGTTGTTCTATACATAACCTCATTCTGTCTACTTTACGATATAATAAAGTTTCACGATGTTTTTTTTAAATATCTGTGTTTTATTTAAAATTTAAATCTTGCGTTCTTGTTGGGACACCCTTAGTTTGCATCAAAAGCATTAATCAATTTTATTTTTTTGTTTGAAATATTTCAGTCTTTGCCCAAAATGTATTTAGTATATCACCCTAGATACGATATGAGTCAGAATCACGCAATGCTGGCTTAAACTGTAACCTCTTCTGTTTGCCACATTTTGGCTGTTACTTTAAACGACAACACAGCAATCCACTTGTTTGGGGGCAATAAAGGCAGATATCCAAAAATTTCAATAATTATGTTCATGTTAAAATTCTCTACAAAGAACTTATTCCCAATGTCTTTAAATTAGGTCATCGATTTTTATGTTGCATCCCCCTTTTGCCTTCTCTCACTTATGTGGTTTTCTTTTCAGGGCATTCATTCTCTTATCGTACTTATTCCTACAACTAGAGGTGCAACTTTTCCAGTTGTATTTTTCATGCATTTTCATTTCATTACAATTGTTGTTGAGCTGTATTCATTTAAGCGCGTAAAGTACCTACAGGATAAAGGGAGCAAAGAAGGCTGCCACTTGTTGTGTATTAAAGAGGGTACTTTACCGTGCCATTTATGCAATGTGTGCGTGTGTGTGTGTGTGGGTGCAGAAAATGTGAACCTCCAACTTGATATGAAGCACCAATATAGGGCACCTTTCTGGTTGTGGTTGTAAGTTTTGCGGGTAAAATGCAAGTAGTGAATGCGGTATAAAGTACTCACTCCCTTTCCCATCCAAAATACGCTGTGTAATGAATGTTGGGGAGCAGGGACTGTTTTCATATGTACATGTGGCACAAGTTTATGGTTATTTAAAGGGTTCTACGCTATTTGTCTACTGTTTGTTTTCATTATTTACCCGTTTTTTTTATGTTTTGCCCATACATAAATATGTATGTAAGATTGTTTCTCAAACAAAACAAAAGAATAAATAAATAATTGTTACATTTGCACGTACAATTGTACATTTTACAATTGTACACTTTTGTACATTATTTGTCGCAGAGGAAAACAATTTCACTTTTTGTACACAATCTCTTTTGTTAGCGGCAATTTTTGCTTATAGTCCAATTAAATTGCAAAAATAAAAAGCAAACGACAACAATAGTTGGCAACAATAGGAAGAAGGCATTGCAAAGGGCTTATTCGATTCATACCGAAATAGCTTTTGTCTGCATAATTTTGTGATTATACCTAAAGGGTTTGTTAAATCATAATCATTTGGCAAATGCACAAAGCGGTTGCGTGCTAGTTGTGCAATAGTGATAGCGTAAGCGATGTGGTATGATGAGTTTGGGGTCAAGTGATGAAATGTGAGCTACCATGAGTTTTGCATTGAAAAAACTGATTGCGTGCGATCAGTAAATGTGTAGTTTTAGCAGCGTTTCACAGATGAAAATTCGACTCATAAGATTTTTTTTGCATGAACATATTGAGTTCAGTTTTTGTGTCCAGTCTTATTCAAGTGGTTTCAAACCGCTTTTTGTGCAATATTTAGCTTCTAGGTAATCGAAACAGTGCTGATATGATGGTTCAATTTGACGATTTCCATTATTCTATCCACATTTTCGTTAATTTGCTCTTCAGAGTAAAACTACCGGAATCAACGAAACAAAAATTACGCAAAATTGGCTGTTACAGTATCAGTCACAAATACTATCTACATTTTTCGATGCCAGGTTTGCCTTTTCACCTTTATCACAGAAAACCTGCAAAATATGAAGTATTTTCTCTTTGTTGGTGCTCTGTACTTTTAACAGTACTGCTATTAAATAATCACAAGTTTTGAACATGGAATCGTACTTGTATTATACAATATAAGCTAGGGATTATAAAATATTCTCAGAGACGACTGATCATGACGCTATGGTTAGTATGCAGTATTTTCCCTTTGCTGATGTCCTACTTTAACGAGTGTTGAAACAGTACTGCAATCAACCAATCGCAAAACTCTCTGAGTTTCGAACATAGAATCTCATCTTTCCACGCCATCTAGCGTAACCCAATCGTACTTGTATTATACAATATAAGCTTGGGATTAAAAAATATTCCCAGAGACGACTGATCATGACGCTATGGTTAGTATGTGGTATTTTCCCTTTGCTGATGTCCTACTTTAACGAGTGTTGAAACAGTACTGCAATCAACTAATCGCAAAACTGTCTGAGTAGTTCTTTTGAATACGATATCTCACCTTCCTATGCCATCTAGCGTAACCTAATCGCAGTCATACAATGTAAGATAGAGGTTAATAAATATTCCCAGGGGCCTACCACACTTTAACGGGCGCTCAAACAATACTGCAATTAAGCAATCACAAAACTGTTTAGGAAGCTTTTTTTAACACGAAATCTGATCTTTCTACGCCATCTAGCGTAACTCAATCGCTGTTGTGTATACAATATAAGATAGAGATTATTAAATATTCCTAGGGACCTGTCGTACTTTAATGGGCGTTCAATCAAGTAATCACAAAACTATCTAAGTAGTTATTTTGAACACGAAATTTGATCTTTCTGCGCCATCTATTGTAACCCAATCGCATGCACAATGTAAGATAGGGATTACCATGACGCTATGCTT
>JAHXMU010036756.1:0-22849 GCA_019455685.1 Philornis downsi
GCTCAAAGAACGCCCCTTGTCCCTGTAGTCTATGATGTCGGCGTTCTACCACACCAGACTTTCCATCCACCCACCCCTGTACAAACTAATTTATATTATTATGAACATTAATATATTTAAGAGCACGTCGATGTTGAGGTAATTTCAAAAATCATTCATACATTTTGTTCAGTTGCCCGTCCGTCCTTTCGTCTTTCATTCATTTTGTCGGTCGCTGCTCATACTATAGATTTCAAGTATCGTGTGTATTCTCTGACACGCAACTGGCAGTCAGTCACTCGTAGACCACTTTTGCATCGACAATTCTCGAATTGAATTTCAAGTTTTGTTGTTGTTATTGTTGCTTTTGTTGCCAAGTTTTGAATCTTAGGAAAGTATGTTTTGTGGTGTTATTGTGCAAAACGCGCTGTTCATGTAGGATTGCATAGAAACTCCACATCAATGTAATACCCTTTAACATGTAATATACATATATATAGGTACAAAATATTATATTAGGGTCTTGCTATTTTTGTTGTTTTCATAATTTTGGGCATATAATCATGTAAATGTGTGTTTTATGGCATTAGCATGCAAAATATGACGGTTAGATTTATATATGCATATATTTTTGTTTAATACTTTCGAAGCGAGCTCTTAATATCAATCAATATCCAAAATTTGTGGATATGCATATTATGTTTAATACATAAAGTATATATGTATTGTATGTTTGAGAGCAAAAAGTAAGTCTACATATTAGGTGCACAACTAAGTTCTCTCACTGATTTTTTTTTTTTTTTTTTAAATGCAACTTTATTATGAAAACATGTTTACAAATGATTCATTGAAAGTATTGCCTATCGGTAGCTTTTACTTTTTTCCATCGTTCTGGCAAAGCTCGAGTTCCGTCACGCTAAAACTGTTCATCTTATGAGGATACTCACGAATCCAGCCATTCCTTGATGTCGTCATATGAGGGGAGCTGTTGGTTAGAAAGACCGTGTGCCATCGAATGGAACAAGTGATAATCGAATGGCGCAATATATGGAGAGTATGCCGGACTTCAATATGAACATACTCAACTTCTCTATGTGATTACTGTTAGTGTCCAATTTCACCGTTTTCAGATAGCTTTTAATGGGCGTGAGCATTGCCATGCTGAAGAATCACTTTTTCGTGTTTCTCCGCGTGTTGTGGGCGTTTCTCGCGCAGAGATCGGCTCAATCGCATTATTTGAAGCCGATACCTATCCACGCCGACGGTTTCACTTTGTTGCAACAGTTCGTAAAAAATAACGCCGACCTAGTCCCAATAAATGCAGGGCACAACCTTCGCAGTGTGAATATTCGGCCAAGGCGACGACGTAGAAGCATGACTGGGTAGCTCCTATGACTTTCTTTTTCTTTTGGGTTGCTGTATGAATCCATTTTTCACCACCCGTTACAAAACGATGAAGAAAGTTGTTCACATGCGGAAAAGCGACGCTCAACGTCCCTTGGCTTCAACTCATAAGGAACCCAAGTTCCTTGCTTTTGAATCATTCCCAACGCATGCAATCGCTTGGAAATGGTTTAGCGGGTAACTCCTAATACTGAAGCAAACTCTGCCTGCGTTTGATATCAATTCATTTAATTCAGTGTCTTCGAAGGTTTTTCGTCTTTTTTCACGCGAACGGTCATCAAAATCACCATCTTTAAAGCGATAGAACCAATCTCGACACGTTATTTCATTTAAAGCAGCTTCTCCGTAAACGTTTTGAAGCTCTCGATGTGCTTCGCCCGCAGTTTTCTCCGATTGAAAGAAGAAAATCAATACTTCCCGCATATAACGATTATTTGGCACAAAATCATACATATTCACACAACTAAAAGAATATGGTAACTATTATGCCTCCTTCATAAAACGCCTCGTTTCTGTTGGCAAAAAACTGGAACAATCGATTTTCATAAGCTTCTCTTGAAGGGAACTTTTCACCGCCAAAATCATTCGTTATAGGCAGGAACGAGTGGTAATCACTCGATGCCAGATCCGGAGCATAAGGTGGATGCATAAGAACCTTCCAGCCAAATTTCCGGGGAGCCACTTTCGAAGTGTGTGGCCTGGCATAACACAATTCCTCTCCTATTGGCTAAAGTTGGTCGATACTGAGCGATTTCTTCGTGCGTCCAAATTAAGGGCTATAGGAGCATAGCTCACAGTAGATGATTCCCTTCCGATCCCACGAAACACAAGACAAAACCTTCCTGACCATTAATTTTGGCTTGGGCACCATTTGCATCGGTTTTTGCTTGATCCACTTTTCGTTAGCAGTCACTATCCGCTTCACAAATGGGTCGATATTGTTCGATTCAGTAGCGATTCGCAGATGGATATTCAGTCCACGAAGTTTTTTTTTGCCTTATCCCGAAAAGCATCCACATATCGAGCTTCTTTTTATATTCAGTCTTGCTCAAGTGGTTCCAAATGGGTTTTAGTCGAATGTCTAGCTCATGAGCAATCGAAAGAGTGCTAAAATGGCGGTCGGACGTGGCGATTTCTATTAGTTTATTGACATATCGGCAATTCGCCTTCCAGATCATGGTGCGTCTTTGACGTCAAAACCACTGGAACGGAATCGATGAAACTAAAACTGTGCGTGATTGGCTGTTATAATATCAGGACCATAAACACTATTCACATTTTCAGTCGTCTATATGGGTTTTCACCTTTATCGATGGTTTTTTTTTTTTCATAGTTCTCCTCTTTGGAGACCGACCGTAAAACGAAGGTTAGTGCGCCCGACTATCGTTTGCATGATCGCGGGTTCAATCCTGTACACAGCCAGCTATCATTATTTGAGCAGCGTTCACCTCGATGTGGTTAACGATCACTTCGAGTAGTTGAGTAATCGACATTTACCAGTGCTTCTCAAACGTTGACGTTCGGCATCGCCTTCAAACTGTAGACCCTGTTGAGAGTTAGAAATAGAATGCGTTTAAGATCACTGAATATGAGAAGCTCTCCCATATCTCAATCATGGAATGCAAGGCAATTTGCTTTTTTTGTGTCCATCTATGACGCGAGTTGAAACTGTACTGAGTCAGTCTATCATATCCCTGGATTCTGTCTTCCTAAATTGAACCTCAGCCCCAAAATGCTGCAGATGTCTTAATGAGATGGCTCAGCATTTCAACATTCGCTTGATGGGCTAGAGGGACATACCAGGCAAATGCAGAGTAGACGAGTTGGCAAGACTGGGATCAATCTTACAGACTCCAGCCGAATTGGAGTCCGTGGGCATGCTTCTAGCCACTTGTAAGCTTCTACTGCGAGATAGGGCATACTTAACAGCAAATGGTAGGTGAGCGTCTGTCCGAGGTTGTAATCAATCCAGACAGATGTGGCCCCGCCTAGATTTGAAGAGTCCGTAATGAAGCGTCGACGTCTCATTACTTGCATCCGTCATGACGGGACACTGCCTGATTGAAAGACATGTAGGGAGATTGAGGGTTGCGACTAGTGACTTCTGCAGAAGCTGTGGAGATGAAGAGGAGGAGGAGGATTCCATAGAACACCTTTTTTGCAATTGCCCCGTCCTGGCGAACAGACGAGGATCAACACTGGCTCTTAGTTCTTTAGGAAACTAGGAGATCTGGACGATATAGCTATTGTCAGAATTAAAAGCTTTTTGAGGCGCTCAGGATGGTTCAACGGGGGAAAATAGGGACATACATATCTCCAGTTTCCGTGGTATCATAATGGCCTATATAGTCTAAGTGAGTCTGTCTATTCAGACTGCCACATTAGCCTAACCTATCCTAACCTAATCAGTTTATCATAATCCAAACGAGTTATACAATGCGAGATACAGATTACTAAAGTCACCTATTGGAGAATTAGAAGTTTTAACCAAGTCTATTTACCTTAATTGGGTTCCTTCTTTTTTATTATTAAAAGTCGCGGCTAGGGCAATAAGATGATAGAGGAATTTCTTCAGCGCCTGGCAGCACAAAAGTTGTGACAAGCAAGTTCCAAGTAATGAAAGTTTCAACTAAGAATGACTGGTGGAATGACACTTTGTGGGCGTCGTTGTTTGGTTTCAGGATCGTATTTATAAAACCAAGTTTCGTCCATTGTCTTCCAGTCTGCCAGTCTCTTTTTCAGGTTCAGTTAAAGTAGGAGGAACCATTCTAAATATTTTTGGTCAATATCCTCTGAACCAAAGTGGAAGTAGTCACAATGACCCTGGTCATGTATTCCATACGCTTTTTAACATTCAAGGAATTGTTCCATAAAGAATCACAAACAGGCTTTATTAATTTTACATTTATTTAATATTATATTGTCTCCTTTTTAACCTCTATTATTTTCAAATTATATAACGTACGACTATGTATGGTTTTATTGATCAAACTATAATGCTAAGCAAGCGAATTTTTGTTAGGATGTTCGCATTGTTCAGCAATTTTAAGTCTCCCAAAGAAAGGGTATAAAGCTCAATGTTTTTTCACGGTTTTTAATTTAATTCATGGTTTAAAGTGTTTGTAGGTTCCTAAAAATCTGGTCTTGCTTGCAAAGTTTTGGTCGCTGTCTTTTGCGCATTAAGTTCGTTATCACAGATTTGCATTTTCCATAGGGTCATTTCATAGGGTTCGTGATTCATCATTCTACGAAACTGTCAGTTATTGATAATACGACTATGTATTGAACGAAATATTTTTCTCTCAAAACCTCCTAGAATAATCTATTCTGTGTGCATTCACTACAGTTGGATGTCTTTTCTGTCGGTTATCGCCACAACAACAAATTTAAAAATATTGATTTTTTAAGTTACCCTTTTTATAATTGTTTAGTTGGCAGCTGGTTGTCAAGATTCAAACAGCTTCCTAAACTACTAGAAAGTAAGCCTTTATGCCAAATTTCTATTTTCTGATCCCATTTAATTATTGAGAAGACTGCAGTAACATCTTTTTTTGACAGCTGGTTGTCAAGGTTCGAACAGCTTCCTAAACGACTAGAAAGTCATCCTTTATCCCAAATTTATATTTTCTGATTCCATTTAATTAGTGAGCAGACTGAAAGCTGGTGGTCAAGGTTCGAACAGCTTCCTAAACGGCTAGAAAATCATTCTTTATGCCAAATTGCTATTTTCTGATTTAATTTAATTATTGAGAAGACTGCAGTAACATCTTTTTTCTCACTTTTCTATTTCCATTTCCATATCGAAGAGATTGCACGATGTCGTTTTGTAATAGTTCACGTTTAGCGTCTTAGACCTAGCCCTGGTCAATGTGATTCCTCAAAGATGTATCGCAGTGATACTAAACTCTGTTATTGAATCATTTCATATACACCATATCGGACCGTAAAAGGTAGCTTAATATTGGATGAAAGGCAATACGTGTCAACCTTATCTAGAATCTGTCGTATGTTAAATAAGTATCTGGTTAATTGCTGGCTTACTGCATCTTAGATCTCGGTGATGGAATGCCATCAGATCGAATAAAAGAACCTTTAGAATCGTGCCGTCTAAGAGAATGCAAGAGTTTTAAGGTCCATTGATACATTTGTGCGATATTCAGTCCGATTCCGTTCAAATGTCACAAAATAATGCAGACAATGAAGATACTTCACCGTGACAGATCTGGTCATAGTTGGCCATTCAAAAGAATGTTATAAATTGATGACATTTCGTGATCGCTTGATCGAATTATATGGAAGATTCCCTTCTTTTTCATCAAATATTTTACATCATGATAAATTTGGTCGAAATCCAAACGTTAAATATCATATTATAAATGGATAAAATTTCAGGGATTCTTGATCCATTTTTATGGAAGTCACCAGGATACAAAAAGAGGTTACTATTTTGACGATATTTGAAGTTCTGTAACAAAACATGATTTGTAGTACAAAATTGTTTATCCATGGTTTACAGATAGATCGTAGAGCATCCTTTAAGATATTGTGTTTTTGTAAACCACATATTGGCATTTGCACGCTGAGTGATAGGATTTCCACACTCAGTTTCAGGGGAACTGTAATTCAAATTTGTTTTATCTTTGGTCGCGCGTTGAGTTTGCGTTTTGTAAAATTACATCTCAAACGCAAATGTGTGCAGGTTGAATGTTGCCACTGCACACAGAAGCATACTTAAATGTGTGCATAAATTCATTATGTCAAAAACGAGTATAGTAGTAATAGGTAACCCTGTGTATCAAGTGTTTATTTTTCCGCTTGATAAGTGATTCCACAATGTACAAACAATTATACATACATACTTGTATATGTGTATATACAGGGTTGCCCATATTCGACGGACCCATGTTTTTTAAAAAAAATCAAAGAAAAAAATAAAAATTTGGCGGTTGGCAATCATTTCATTTAATTTGTTCCAAGTAGATTTGTTTACATCAATTTTTGAATATGATATCTCTCAAATGGCCGCCTCTGGCGTTGATGGCGTATTGTGCCCTTTTTGCAGCATTTTCCATCGTTTTCGCCAACATTTCGGCCGGAATAGCGGCTATTTCTTCACGAATGTTGTCCTTTGACTTCAAATGTCCCCACAAGAAGAAGTCAGCGGGCGTCAAATCGGGCGAACGCGGTGGCCAGTCCAAATCACCACTTTTCGACATCAAACGGCCCGGAAACAAATTCTTCAGAAAATCGATTGTTATGCGACTTGTGTGCGGTGGAGCGCCGTCTTGTTGAAACCAGAACTGCCTCATACGCTTTCGACGAATAATTGGCATCACAAAATTGGTCATCATGTCGCGATAAAGCTCCTGGTTGATGGTAACAGCATGGCCATTTTCGTTTTGGAAGAAAAACGGCCCAATGACCGTTTTCGCACTAACGCCGCACCAAACTGTGACTTTTTCGTCATGAAGAGGCAATTCTTGAATCTCCTGAGGATTTTCAGTGGCGTAAATACGGCAATTTTGCTTATTTACGGTCCCATTCAATGTGTAATGGGCTTCATCGGACATGATAATTTTGTTCCAAAATTGCTCGTCATCATCGGCCATTTCGATGACTCGTTGGGTCCATTCCGATCGACGCGAATAATCCGTTGTAAAGTGGACCGAGCCATGCCCAACTGCTGAGAACGGCGTTTTTGGGATATTCTTGAGGACCTCTCAACACTGGCTCGCACGGCAGCGATATTCTCGGCCGATCGCCTTGGTCGACTTTTATTTGGCCTCTTCGGATTAGAAAGAGCCTCACCAGTCGAAAATTTTTCGTATAAACGCTTAATGGTGTTCTTAGAAGGCGCACTTCTCACATTTTTTAATATTTTAAAAGCACGTTGAGTTTTCACAATTGACTTCTTCTGTTGAATGTAAATTTCAACTATTTCAGAGCGCTCGCGTGGTGTGTATTGTTCCATGGTAAAAATCTGCTTGGACTGACGCTTCAAACGCGGTATGTCATTAAGCGATCTGACATCTCTGTCAAAAGTTATGGCGTTGCCAGATGGGTCCTTCGAATATTGGCAACCCTGTATGCCCTTAAAGATGTACTACGAGTAAAGGTATAAACTTACACCTCGGCTAACCTTCTTAAAGTAATTTAAGCAACATTTCAATCATCCTCTACAATCCTCGGTTAACACGAAACTTTTTCTTTATTCCCTTTTAACATTAATAAGCCTTGACGTTTCCTCCCCGAATATCCCCCGCCCGCACATCAGACATACTGGAAATCACCATCAAAGGTGTTTCATTTGTATGTGGGTGTTTGTGTGTATGATTGTGGTGATATCGTGAAAGGACACCACAGCACAATGCATTAATGGATGTGTGTCGAAGGACTCGTGGTTTTCAAATTGGCCTTCCCAAAAGCTTAGGCAAACTTCCGGTGGCTGATGCGATATATGCATTTTAATTAGGACTGTGGCTTTATATTGTCAACCACGAAATGTAGAAATGAAAATAAACTGAGTACTGAGTAAAGAGACAAATTACAAGGTAGAGAAGCATCTTTTCTATTAAAATTTAGTGTCAACACCAGGGTGGCGAAATAATATGGTGCTCATATCGGAGTATGGAACTACCGTAAACTTAGTATACGTTTATATTTGAGAATTGGCAAGAGAGTACAGGATCACACAATGTTCTAAAATTCTGGGTGGCGAATTTATGAGTACTTTTTACAGCGCTCTATAGTAGCCTCTTAGATATGAACGTAAATGTATACAAACTTCAGAAACGTAATATCATACTATATTGTCTCATTTTCAGCCATATGTGATGAGAAAACCCGATTGTGACGCGATGGTTAGTATACGCGGCTTTCGTTCGTATGATTCCTAGTTCGATCCCGCATACAGACAGCCACCTATCACTGCTGTCACTTCAATGTGTCTAATGAACACTTTGAGTAGTCGAATAATCGGCAAGACTGTTAAATGGCTAGTTAAATGGTAGTCGAATAAAAGGGCAAATTACAAATTAAAATTTAGTGTCAACACCAGGAACAATGTGAGTTGTGAATGTTATAAAATCAAGCTTTGGTGGCAGAATCATATCGCAAACTTAGTAGACGTTCATATTTGAGAATTGACAAGAGAGTACAGGATCACATAATATTGTAAAATTGTTGGTGACGAATTTATGCGTACTTTTTACAGTGTTCCATAATGATCTCTTAGATATGAAAGTAAAAATACATGCAAACTTCCGAAACGTAATATTATATTTCGAGTATTGTCTCATTTCCAGCCATATGTGAAGAGAGAAACCGATTGTGACGCGATGTTTAGTACACGCGACTATCATTCGTATGATTCCGCATGCAGCCACCTGTCATTATTTGAGCTGCTGCCATCTCGATGTGACTGACGAACACTTTGAGTAGTCGAATAGTCGACAAGGCTGTTAAATGGATTTCAAACTGTGAGATTCGGAATCGTAGTTAAACTGCAGGTCCCGTTGAATGAGTTTAAAAATAGAATGCGTGTAAACTCACTGAATGGGAAAAACTCTCTTTTTATCCCATTCATGGGATATGGAAGAATTTTTTTTTGGTTTTCACACAAAAAACGTTTGACTATTATTAGAATGACAGGAAAGTAATTTCGATTATTTTCCTTTAATTAATTTAATTAATATTAATTTACAGTATAAGTGTCAAATTTATTCAATGATCTTCTGTCATCGGTCAGACAGTTTTTGCATCCCGATAGGAAGAATGACTGATCCTTTCCAGCAAACATTTTACTTGTGTATAAGCAATAAATCGCAAGTACTTATACACTTTGTCAAGCCGGTTTTGTTTTAGGTTATGTGGAAGCCAAACACCGTGTCGTCTATCCAGGCCATTTCAAATGATTTCCTATGGTCGTATGGATTATTTTTAGCTCGTCTGCATCTGGACCAATTGGACCTTTGATTTAGTATAAACCTTATTTGGGTGAGCGCCCCAGCGGCCATTTTGTATGTGAAATTATCAGAACGGAATTCCGTCAACCAATTTTTACTCACGCGATCAGTTAAGGCATCCTATTCATAAACGTAATAAACGTCACGATGTGCTTCCGCCACTTTTTTTCTTTTCTTAAATCAACAAGAAAAATATGGCAAAAATGCTACTTTTGTGATATTTAAAAGTAATCTAACCACTAAATGTATTGTGATATCACAAATTGAAGCTTTGAATGCCAACTGCGTGACGATACAACCTACATCTGAGCTAAAGCATTTCGAAAATGGCAATGTGCAAAAAAAAGAAAAAAAAAAACAAAATTAATTTCTTATCATCCCAATATGTGAAAATTTAGTTTATCATATGTATTTTGTTTTGAAAATGTCACGCATATTGCACTGTTAAATGCAAAACAATTAACGAAAGAAAACCATTTGGACGTTTCTTTTTCTCAATACATATCACACCAGATGTTGGTATGAAAAATGTTCAATTTGGCACCATATACATTTTGGAATCATGTGTAACACCATACGAGTACATACAATAATTTGATTGCAGTTAATATATGGAAGATTGCTATTGAAAAATGAAGGATAGAAGATCTGAAATAGTACAGTAAATGCACGATAGATGGCCAATGTGTTATTTCAATAAGTGTTACATACGTATGAGATACATAACATCTCTATAATGTAACGTATTCGTACCAAAACACTTTTCTGAAATGGCAGGCTCAATAAAGTGAGCAATCAAATATGATAACCGTCCAAAAATGAGGTCCGGATCATTTAATAATGATCGCATATGGTGTGGTGGCTTCGATATCGTTTGTGACAATAAAAAAGAAAAAAAAAAATAAAAAAAATAAAAAATACTAAAAGTTTAAGTATGAGAAGTACATAAAAAGAAAATTGAAATCTTTAAATTAACTGTTGCATTCAACTGTTGTATTTTGTCGCATTGTGGTAATCAAAACGTGTATTTTTCCTTTAATATTATTCTATAAAGAATAGTAGAATCAAACCGGTTTATGTACTTCCTCCGTTGATCGAATAAACGATAACCGAATTTTCGGAAAATTACTTTTGTTTTCGAATAATTCGAAAATTGATCTTCCGAAACGCCCGAGTATTTGAACATTACAATTCACAGACCACAGTAATTTGGCCATTGCTGCAACTTTGTTATCACATGTTTTTCTAAAACACGTTAAAAAAGTGCAGGGACAATTGATTAATAAAAGTAGGTTCCTTCTGAAATAATACTTTTATGTCAAGGAAAAATTCAGTCACCAATATATTTTTCAAACGCATTTTCCCGAAAAGGCATCATTTCCTTCCCCGAGTTATATATTGTGGGTTCTGTCGTTTGAAAACTTGGGTCTCGAAGCGATAATTTGAGTTTTGGGAAGAGGAAAGTGCCTGCCAGAGTTACACCAGGTGAATATTGAGGTTGTTGGATGATATTAGTGAAGTGTTAGCCAAAAATTCTTTCACAATGATAGCCTTATGAGATGATGCTTTATGGTAGTACAGAAGTCGTGAGTTTTCTTTTCCCAAATATGGTTTTTTTCGATGAATTTATTTCTCCCAAATACCGCATATAGCCAATATAATATTCTTTATGCACCGTCTGGTCTTCTGACAAGAATACCGAGTGCACAACATTGCGATAAGCAAGGAGAAAAGCCAACATTTCCTTGGCTTCTGATCAACTTTGTAGCGTCCTTTTTTTGTTGGAAGGCTCAGTTAGAAGGTATTTTTCCTAAGCTTGTTGACTGGTTTGTATGTCGAGCTGGGAAACCCAGGCCTCATTACAAGTTTTAATACGATTTATTCAGAATTGGCTCGTTCTAGCATGATTTCATGACCTTTGCACGATTGAGTTTTTTTAACCTTCTGAGCGGCAACACTTTTCATGACCACACAATCATACATAATGGTAAAAAATGACGATTTAATGATTTTTAGTCACCATTTCCTTTACTTTATCGATGTTAACTTCAGTTGAGGACGTTGATGGCCGACCAGAGTGAGGTAAATCTACCACCACATCTCAACCACTTTTTAGTGCACTGTACCACTCATATGTGCGTATTTTTGATGCAGTTGATTTACCGTAAGATTTTTGTAACATTTTCAGCAATTTGGCCTAAGAAATTCCATTTGTAATACAAAATTTTGAGACAAATTGTTTGTTCGATATTTCTGTTAATTTTCAAAATCGCAAAACGCACTTTAGATGAACTGACAAATTTGACCACTGTAAACAAACTGAACATAGAACAGTATAGAGGACGGTTGTGTCACTAAGTTGATACAGGAAGAATTTTAACAGTACCTTTAGGCGGTCTTTTTAAGTGGTTGATTCCCTGTACATTTTTGACAGAGTTTATATGAACTCAAATATCGTCAAAATCGAATTGTGCTGGATTCAAAAAGACTTCTTTTGCATCGAAAATTTATGAGTTTATCCATGCAACATAATTATGTGGCTCACCTTAGTTATTTATACAAACCGTAAATGGACAGACATAATTAATTCCGTGTCAGTCTTAACGAAATGTTTGCCGTAATAAAAATTGTAAGGTAGTTCCACACTTTTGTCTTTCACATTTATAAAGAGGTAGAGGCAATTTAAATTTGTGTGTTACAAACATCTATACATTTTAGGACTCATTGTTGCTCCGTTCGCATTTGTTGTTATGTTATAGGTTATGTGATAAAGCCCCACCATTAAACACCAATTATGTTGGTAGTTTTAGCCATAACGTCTCTTTCCCTTTTAATTATAAGTATGATTTTATTCTATTGTTCTCCCTAAGAATAACCTTCCAACACGATGTCGAGTCCCTTTTTTTTGTCTTTTCTAGTTTGTGAAATACAATCGGGCCTTTGTAGGGTTTCCTGTTTACTTTAGGCAAATGGAATTAA
Organism: Philornis downsi; assembly: GCA_019455685.1. NCBI lineage: Eukaryota > Metazoa > Arthropoda > Insecta > Diptera > Muscidae > Philornis > Philornis downsi. The sequence goes on from JAHXMU010036756.1 coordinate 12,327, forward strand.
AGTAACATGGAAGGTAATAAGAAACCCTGTTCCTTTTGGTCTTCTACTGTTCTGGAAAAATAATGGACTTATGTTGTGCTACTTGGCGTGTACATCTCAATTTACTTCTCCATTGGGAGGCAAACCTAAAGCAACCAACATTCAGTGTTAATGCATGAGGGTGAATAAGCAAAGTCAGTGGGTGAAGGGGCAAACGTAAATGAAAGCTAACAAATAATCCAATACGTATTGAATTATTTGGTCTACATGGCGGTCATAATCAAAATGAACATGAGCATAAGCAATGACCGATATTGAATATAAATTTACCGATTTACTGATTTATTAGTAACTGTGCAAAGCTCAGTGGCCTAATTTAACGTGAGAATAAAACGTGAAGCAAAATAAAAACACAGCGAAAATGAAAAAGAAGTTTAGAAAAAGAAACCACTACTTTTCAATTTATTTTAAAATTAACATAGTAATCATGATGTGGTCGATGGACGGACAGGAGGACAGACTATTTAACCCAGTAGTCATGTATTGGCGAAAAGTATGAATTTAGTGTAAATTTTCCATTAAACTCGTGCACAGTGGTAATGGAATGTTGGCTCTTGCTTTTAAATGCCTGCGTTAAATGAACGACCACAACGAAAAAAAAGGTTTGCCGATTTTTTGGACTTCCAGCAACAACCACAAACTGAAGAAGCGTCTTTTGTAGTGCTGAAAGTTTGAAAATCAGCCTTAACTAACAAACTCTTTAAGGTATTCTTTTTGAATTAATGTCGAAGAAATCAGCCTTAACTAACAAACTTTTTAAGGTATTCTTTTTGAATTAATGTCGAAGAAATCAGTCTGTAATAACAAACTCTTTAAGGTATTCTTCTTAAATGCAAATCGGAGAAATGTTCAAAATAGGTTCAGAACTCAGTCTTTACCAACAAAGCCTTTGAGATATTCTTCTAAAATGAAAATCGGAGAAATGTTCAGAAATCAGTTTATGCCAACAAACCCTTTGAGGTAATCTTCATAAATAAAAATAGGGGAAATGTTCAGAACAAGTTCAGAAATCAGCCTTTACCAACAAACCCTTTGAGATAATCTTCTTAAATTAAAATCGAAGAAATGTTCGGAATTAGTTCAAAAATCAGCCTTTACCAACAAACTCTTTGAGGTATTCTTCTTAAATGAAAATCGGAGAAATGTTCAAAGTAAGTTCAGAAATCAGTTTGTGCCAATAAACCCCTTTGAGGTAATCTTCATAAATAAAGATAAGAGAAATGTTCAGAATAAGTTCGGAAATCAGCCTTTACCAACAAACCCTTTGGGGTATTCTTCTTAAATGAAAATCGGAGAAATGTCCAAGGTAAGTTCAGAAATCAGCCTTAATCAACAAACCTTTTGAGGTATTATTTTTAAATTAATATCAGAGTAATATTCAGAAAAAGCCCAGAAATCAGCATTTACCAACAAACCCTTTAAGGTATTCTTCTTAAATTAGAATCCACGAAATGTTCAGAAATAGTTCAGAATAAAGCTTTTACCAACAGACCCATTAAGGAGTTATTCTTAGATTAGAATCGGCGAAATGTTCAGAAATCATTCTTTACCAACAAACGTTTTGGTGTATTCTTCTTAAATGAAAGCCAGAGAAGTATTCAGAAAAAGTTCAAAAATCGGGTTTTAACAACAAATTCTTTGAGGTTTTATTCTCAAATTAATGTCGGAGAAATGTTCACAAAAACTTCAGATATCGGCCTTTACCAACAAACGCTTTGCGGTATTCTTCTCAAATGAAAATCAGAGAAATGTTCAGAAAAAGTTTAGAAATCAGCCTCTTGAAACCCTTTAAGGTATTCTTCTTAAATGAAAATCGGAGAATTGTCCAGAATAAGTTCAGAAATCAGCCATTGCCAACAAGCCCTTTAAAGGTATTTTTCTTAAATTTTTCTTTAATGAAAATTGGAAAAATGTTCCGAATAAGTTCAGAAATCAGTTTGTACCAACAAACCCAACAAAGATTACCTCAAATCTTCATAAATGAAAATAGGGGAAATATTCAGAATAAGTTCAGAAATTAGCCTTTACCAACAATCTCTGCAGTATTCTTCTTAAATTAATATCGGAGTAGTATTCAGAAAAAGTTCAGAAATCAGCCTTCACTAATAAACAATTTAAGGTATTCTTCTTAAATTAGAATCAGCGAAATGTTCAGAAACAGTTTAGAAATGTTCAGAATAAGTTAAGAAATCAGCCTTTACCAACAAACCCTTTAAAGTATTCTTTTTAAATAAAAATCGAAGAAATTTTCGGAATATGTTCAGAAATCGGAATTTACCAACAAACGTTTTGAGGTATTCTTCTTAAATTAAAGTCAAAAGAATGATCAGAAAAAGTTCAGAAATCAGCTTTGTGAAATGTTCACAATAAGTTCAGAAATCAGCATTTACCAACCGAATCTTTGAGGTATTATTCTTAGGTCAATGTCGGAAGAAGTTAATATTGGAGAAATTTCCAATATGATTTACACCTCTGGTGATAATTAATCGACCAATCGGTGGTAAAGAAGTTCGAAATGCCAGCATGCAAGTATTAAGGAAATTATCCACATGATTTAAACCATTGCTGGCCATTAATTAACCTATAAATGGTGAAAGCATCATGTACGAGTATGATGCTTTTTATAATCTAATTTCTGAGAACGAAAATGGACGATGTTGCCAGGTTCATTCTGGTACCTGTCATACAATCCCAACAAAAAAAAAAGTGGAAGTCAATTTAAAGAATTGTATTTTCATAGCTTCCACTAAAATAAAAGGTAACTTTTTAGCTTCCTTGGATGCTCTTTTTTTATCGGGAACTTACCGATCTATTGGAATTTAGTTTTCCACTGTAATCCTTTAATCGTAATTTGAAGTTATTTAAATTGTCGTTAATTATATTGCGTTATAATACTGGCTAAAGTGTAGAAAAATTGACGGAATGACCCCGATCTCTATGGCAGCTTCCTTGTGTTTCACTTATATATTCCTAGATTCGAATCTTTTAATCAATGGCGCTATATTCATTATAAATGAGCACGATTTCAGGCATTTAGTACAAAGAATGATAACAGATGGCACTGCCGCCCTCCTTGGGCTACCAAACCAAGGACGTCAATTCATATCACTGACATTTCTGCACTGATTGTTATCCCGATATTTCTCAAATAAATAAAAATAAGAATAAAGAACAGTTTGCAGGATAAACTATTCTATTAAGCAGGCAAACAAATCACTGTGCCATACAATCTTTCTCCGGAAAACTGTGGATAGCACAAATCTAAGCACATTTGTACATATGAATGATTGACTATAAATCAATTTAATGTATTTTCTACTATAGAATAACAGCACAGATCAAATTTAGTTTATGTTCTGTACCATTTAAAGGGGGGCTTATTTGATTTGTTGGCTTCTCCTGCTGTTTTGCTGCATCAGTTTCAACTGTCCCCGATTTACACTCCATTTATCGTCCGCAATGGCCCCTTTTTGGTGTGTTGGCTTCAGCATTTCAATTGGTATCGCGGTCCCTGCTTTGGCAGCAGCAGTTAGCATTCGTAGTGACTCTTGGAACGAGTGCCTGTTTGTTGTCATTCTTTAGTGATATGCAAATACTATATGAATGTAGTTATAATTTGCATATGGTAATGGCAAAATGGTGTTACAACTGGTGCTGCTGACTTTCGCTTTAATTCTCCTCAAACATATGAATGAGTAAATGCGCTAAATGTTATGGTTAAGTGCTCGTATAAAATGGAACAAAGCGGAAAGAAAAATAACAGCAGTGAAAAAATTTGTCACATAGAGCAAGAGAATAAAATACGTCGTAAAACGAACGGTCAGTAATTGTAATTGTACTTGAATGGATGGACTTAAATTTCCAACTACACAGGGTCGGTTTTATTAAATTTGGATTTCTTTTTTTTTTGGCGGATAAGCTGTGTAGGTACGAATACAATTGTTGTTTTACTAACTGATTGTCTGATGACTAGACAGACGGATAGCTGAAGCTAATGTGGCGAAAATAGGAGCACACAACCCTCTCAATGAGTAAGCGCGCCATAAGTTTTTTTTTTTTTCAAAATTCCTGCTTTTAAAAGTAGAAAAGGGCAAAAAGGGATAAAATTGGTACCATTGTCTAGCTTACACGAGTAAAGCTCGATGTACGAAAATGTCTGTCCATATTCCTCTTAAATATTAGGTGTGCGATAAGAATTTTTTTTCAAAATTCTTACTTTTAAAAGTGAAAATAGCATAAAAAGGGATAAAATTGGTACTACCGCCTAGCTTATACGAGTAACGCCCTATATACCTAAATCTCTGTTCATTTTACTCTTAAATATTAGGTATGCGATAAGGAGCATTTTTCAAAATTCTTGCTTTTCAAAGTAAAAACTGGGCAAAAAGGGATAAAATTGGTACTGTCGTCTAGCTTATACGGGTAACGCTCTACATGCTTAAATCTCCGTCTATATTCCTCTTATATGTTAGCTGTGCGATAAGAAGTATTTTCAAAATTATTGCTTTTAAGAGTTAAAACAGGTCAAAAAGGGATAACATTGGTACTACCGTCTAGTTTATTTGGGTAACGCTCTATATGCCTAAATCGCTGTCTATGTGCCTCTTAAATGTTAGGTGTGTGATATGAAGTATTTTTCAAAATTTTTGCTTTTGAATACTATCGCCTAGCTTATACGGGTAACGCTCTATATGCTTAAATTTCTGTCTATATTTCTCTTAAGTATTAGGTATACGATAAGAAGTACCTTTCAAAATTCTTACTTTTAAAAGTAAAAATAGTATAAAAAAGGGATCAAATTGGTACGATTGTCTAGCTTATGCGGGTAACGCTCTATAAGTTTAAGTCTCTGTCTAAGGCATATAGACAATATTAAATATTGGGTGTGCAGTGAGAAGTATTTTTCAAAATTCTTGCTTTTAAAAGTAAAAACTGGGCAAAAAGGGATAAAATTGGTACTATCGTCTAGCTTATATGGGTAACGCTCTATATACTTAAATCTCTGTCATTATTCCCCTAAAAATATTGGCGATAAGAAGTATTTTTCAAAATTCTTGTTTTAAAAGTAAAAACAGTGTAAAAAAAGATAAAACCAAAATGAAATGACAAATTTTTAGAATTCATAACTTCAGTTGGTAGAAAAAACAAGAAAGGGAGAAAAATGGTACTAGGAAGGTTATTATTATTTGTTATAAATATATGAAAATGTACAGCAATTTATTCTGAGGCATTTAAAAATTGTTTGTCACATATGAAAGCGGTCCTAAAACTTGCCGAAATGACCTGTAAATGGTCAACGCCAGACACGGTTAAGAAAATCCACAAAATGGAATTGGTTAATCGTCGGCCGAAGGTGAGTGAACTAATTAAAATGACAGGCATTTCAAACAGTACCATACATTGTATATTGACCGAATATTTGCAGATGATAAAGCTGTGCGCAAGATGGGTGCCGCGCTTGTTTTCAATAAAGCAAAAACAGCGTCGTGAAGCTGAATTTTTGCTTCGATTTATAACCATCACTTCACAACTGAGACAAAGGAACAGTCAGAGCAGTGGATTTGAAAGCGAGAATCCTGTCCAAAGAAGGCGAAGACCGTTTCATCTGCAGGCAAGGTCATGGCATCGGTTCTTTTTGAGAAACGCATGGAATTCTTCGAATGATAATCTTTAGAAAGAAAAAACCATCAATAGCGAATATTATGCTAATTTATTGCAGCGTTTAGGTGATGAAATTGTGGAAGAAATGCCGCATTTGGCGAAAAAGAAAGTTTTGTTCCATCAAGATAATGCTTTAGTTCATACATCCACTATTGCGAAGGCAAAAATTTATGAAATAAAGTTCGAATTACTTGATCACGCACCTTATTCGCCAGATTTGGCTCCCTCATACTATTTTCTATTTCCAAACTTGAAAAAATGACTCGGTGATAAATGATTTGACGATAGAGCTCAAACAATGACGATAGAGCTCATTTCTCATACGATCGCTACGTCAATAAGCAAAATTGTCGCTCATGGGGCTCGAGTGTGGAAAAAGCGACTGTTTGGTGCGTATTATGGTCTGGAGGTGTTATTTGGCCGTATTTTTTCGAAAATTACTTTGGAAGAACCGTTACCGTCAATTTAGAGCGCTATGCCCATGTGATAGTTTACTTTTTTTGGCCTGCAATTGAAGATTATGAACTGGACGACATCTGGTTTTAACAAGACCACGGGCCCGATTTTGGCTTTATTGCATGAGAAGTTTCCCGAAAGCGTAATTTCACATTTTGGTGAAGTCTATTGCCCACCAAGATCATGCTAATTGACGCCCTTAGACTTTTTTGTGGGTCTACGTCAAAGATATTGATGTATGTAAAGGATAATCCCCAAACGTTGGAACATTTGCAAACAAACATTAGTCAAGTTATCGGCGAGGTAACGCCCGAAATGTGGGAAAAAGTGGCCGAAAACTCCCTCAGAAGGATCCATTGCTGCAACCATTCCAGAGGCGGTCATTTGAATGACCAAGCATTATAATGAAATAAAAATTTCATTGAGATTATAGCTTTATGTGTTTTTTATTTAACTCTACTTTTGAAACCGAAAGGTGGATAATCCGTTATAAAAGAGCTTAAGGCATATATGTTATGAGATAAAGGGTGTCCCAACAAGAATGCAAGATTTAAATTTGGCGCCATTCGAAGTGTCATTGTTTGATGTTTGAACAATTGTTATTGTTTGCTAGTAGAAGGTACGAGGTTAGTAACAATGGAGCGCTACATGAATGAACAACGCATTCTCATTGTGAAATTGTTTTACCAAAATGGTGAAAGTTTTGCGGCTGCAGTTCGCAAATTGCGATCAATTTGGGGTCACAATAATTCTCCAAAAGAGTCAACTGTAAAGAGATTAATGGATAAAATTGCCAAAACTGGGTCTGTTAGTGATGTAAAGACAACAACGAGCCTTCGACCAGGTCGATCGACCGAAAATGTCGCAGCTGTACGTGATGATGTCGCTCAAACTCCATCCACCTCAATTCGGCACAGAGCTCAGCAAATTGGTGTCTCCAAATCCACTATGCAGCGAATTTTGACGAAAGATTTGCATCTTCATGCATACAAAGTTCAATTGACTTAGGGACTGAAGGCAGCTGACCATGAACAGCGAAGGGAGTTCGTTAATTGGGTATTGGAGAGACAACATGAAAATGATGATTTTGCCGATAAAATCATCTTCAGTGACGCAGAATTGTCGCATTTGGGGCGAGGAAAATCCTCGAGTGATTCACGAGAAGCAAATGCATCCTCATCGTGTCACTGTGTGGTGTAGATTTTGGGCTGAAGGAATCATTGGACCTTTTTGTTATGAAAATGAGGCATGTCAAGCGCAAACAGTCAATGGTGTTCGGTACCGTGAAAGCCTACAATTGAAGAAATGAATATGGAGGGCATGTGGACGGCGCCACATGTCATACAGCCAGAGAAACAATTCAATTGCTGCATCAGTCATTTCCCGGTCGTGTTATTTTGCGTTTTGGAGACCAGAAGTGGCCGCTTAGATCGTGCGATTTAACACCATTAGACTTTTTTCTTTGGGGTTTTTTGAAGTCGATGGTTTACGCGAATAAACCGACGACGACTCAAGTCTTAAAAGGGGAAATTGGACGCTGCATTAAAGAAATACCGCAGCATTTATGCAAAACGGTCATTGAAAATTTCATTAAAAGATCGCGTGTGTGCCAGCAAAGCTGCGGCGGCCATCTGCTCGATGTGTTGTTCTATACATAACCTCATTGTGTCTACTTTACGATATAATAAAGTTTCACGATGTTTTTTTAATATCTGTGTTTTATTTAAAATTTAAATCTTGCGTTCTTGTTGGGACACCCTTAGTTTGCATCAAAAGCATTAATCAATTTTATTTTTTTGTTTGAGATATTTCAGTCTTTGCCCAAAATGTATTTAGTATATCATCCTAGATTCGATATGAGTCAGAATCACGCAATGCTGGCTTAAACTGTAACCTCTTCTGTTTGACACATTTTGGCTGTTACTTTAAACGACAACACAGCAATCCACTTGTTTGGGGGCAATAAAGGCAGATATCCAAAAATTTCAATAATTATGTTCATGTTAAAATTCTCTACAAAGAACTTATTCCCAATGTCTTTAAATTAGGTCATCGATTTTTATGTTGCATCCCCCTTTTGCCTTCTCTCACTTATGTGGTTTTCTTTTCAGGGCATTCATTCTCTTATCGTACTTATTCCTACAACTAGAGGTGCAACTTTTTCAGTTGTATTTTTCATGCATTTTCATTTCATTACAATTGTTGTTGAGCTGTATTCATTTAAGCGCGTAAAGTACCTACAGGATAAAGGGAGCAAAGAAGGCTGCCACTTGTTGTGTATTAAAGAGGGTACTTTACCGTGCCATTTATGCAATGTGTGCGTGTGTGTGTGTGTGGGTGCAGAAAATGTGAACCTCCAACTTGATATGAAGCACCAATATAGGGCACCTTTCTGGTTGTGGTTGTAAGTTTTGCGGGTAAAATGCAAGTAGTGAATGCGGTATAAAGTACTCACTCCCTTTCCCATCCAAAATACGCTGTGTAATGAATGTTGGGGAGCAGGGACTGTTTTCATATGTACATGTGGCACAAGTTTATGGTTATTTAAAGGGTTCTACGCTATTTGTCTACTGTTTGTTTTCATTATTTACCCGTTTTTTTTATGTTTTGCCCATACATAAATATGTATGTAAGATTGTTTCTCAAACAAAACAAAAGAATAAATAAATAATTGTTACATTTGCACGTACAATTGTACATTTTACAATTGTACACTTTTGTACATTATTTGTCGCAGAGGAAAACAATTTCACTTTTTGTACACAATCTCTTTTGTTAGCGGCAATTTTTGCTTATAGTCCAATTAAATTGCAAAAATAAAAAGCAAACGACAACAATAGTTGGCAACAATAGGAAGAAGGCATTGCAAAGGGCTTATTCGATTCATACCGAAATAGCTTTTGTCTGCATAATTTTGTGATTATACCTAAAGGGTTTGTTAAATCATAATCATTTGGCAAATGCACAAAGCGGTTGCGTGCTAGTTGTGCAATAGTGATAGCGTAAGCGATGTGGTATGATGAGTTTGGGGTCAAGTGATGAAATGTGAGCTACCATGAGTTTTGCATTGAAAAAACTGATTGCGTGCGATCAGTAAATGTGTAGTTTTAGCAGCGTTTCACAGATGAAAATTCGACTCATAAGATTTTTTTTGCATGAACATATTGAGTTCAGTTTTTGTGTCCAGTCTTATTCAAGTGGTTTCAAACCGCTTTTTGTGCAATATTTAGCTTCTGGGTAATCGAAACAGTGCTTACATGATGGTCCAATTTGACGATTTCCATTATTCTATCCACATTTTCGTTAATTTGCTTTTCAGAAAGTGGTACATCTTTGTTATCAAAACTACCGGAATCTACGAAACAAAAATTACGCAGAATTGGCTGTTACAGTATCAGTCACAAACACTATCTAAATTTTTGGATGCCAGGTTTGCCTTTTCACATTTATCACAGAAAAACTCCAAAATATGAAGTATTTTCTCTTTGTTGGTGCTCTGTACTTTTAACAGTACTGCTATTAAATAATCACAAGTTTTGAACATGGAATTTCATCTTTCTACGCCATCTAGCGAAACCCAATCGTACTTGTATTATACAATATAAGCTAGGGATTATAAAATATTCTCAGAGACGACTGATCATGACGCTATGGTTAGTATGCAGTATTTTCCCTTTGCTGATGTCCTACTTTAACGAGTGTTGAAACAGTACTGCAATCAACCAATCGCAAAACTCTCTGAGTTTCGAACATAGAATCTCATCTTTCCACGCCATCTAGCGTAACCCAATCGTACTTGTATTATACAATATAAGCTTGGGATTATAAAATATTCCCAGAGACGACTGATCATGACGCTATGGTTAGTATGTGGTATTTTCCCTTTGCTGATGTCCTACTTTAACGATTGTTGAAACAGTACTGCAATCAACTAATCGCAAAACTGTCTGAGTAGTTCTTTTGAATACGACATCTCACCTTCCAATGCCATCTAGCGTAACCTAATCGCAGTCATACAATGTAAGATAGCAGTTAATAAATATTCCCAGGGGCCTACCACACTTTAACGGGCGCTCAAACAATACTGCAATTAAGCAATCACAAAACTGTTTAGGAAGCTTTTTTTAACACGAAATCTGATCTTTCTACGCCATTTGGCGTAACTCAATCGCTGTTGTGTATACAATATAAGATAGAGATTACTATATATTCCTAGGGAACTGTCGTACTTTAATGGGCGTTCAATCAAGTAATCACAAAACTATCTAAGTAGTTATTTTGAACACGAAATTTGATCTTTCTGCGCCATCTATTGTAACCCAATCGCATGCACAATGTAAGATAGGGATTACCATGACGCTATGCTT
>JAHXMU010036761.1:0-42978 GCA_019455685.1 Philornis downsi
CCTTCCGAATGGACATTTTGAGACGGAGCGGCGGACAACATTTACGTAAAATTATCTTTAAAAATTAAATGGCAAAAACCAATTTATCGATTCCAATAAAAATTTTAACATATAATGCAAATTTGAGTGTTTTCTTCGATTTAAAAATAAAAAACTACGATTAAAAAATCACCCTAAATATATGTACATACATATATGTATATACAGGGTGGGCCATATGAGTGTTGGCGATTTAATTCTTCAATTTCTCGGTAAGGCGCGGCGCGGGGTGGCGGGGGGATATGTTGTTCGCTGCGCCGCTTCCTGGAAATTTAGTCGCCATGGAGCCGTACACGGGAGTGCAGCGTGCATTTTGTGTCCGAGCGTATTACGAAAACAATAAATCAGTGATTACTGCACGACGTTTGTATCGGCATGAACACGGTTTACACGATTTAAGTGAAGTTCCAAGCGCCAATGTGATACGAAAATGGATCAGAATGTTGGAAACAATCGGCTCAACAGTACCAATTACGGTTCGTGGTCGCTCAGTTTCTGCAAGATCAGCCGACATTGTGGAGCGTGTTCGTGTTTCAGTTCAGCGAAATCCGCAACAGTCAACACGTAAGAGAAGTCAGTCTTTGGATGTCAAAAGAACAACTTTACGACGAATTTTGAAACGTGATTTGCATTTGAAGGCTTATAAGATTCAGATAGTCCAAGAATTAAAACCCGATGATGCCAATAACCGACTTAACTTTGTCAATTTGATGCTAAAGCGGTTCAACAATTTCAACAACGTGATTTTTAGTGATGATGCCAATTTTCACCTTAATGGCCATGTGAACAAGCAAAATTGTCGGTTCTGGTCCGAGACTAATCCCCGACGCTTGCATGAACGTCCACTTCACAGCCCTAAGCTTGTCGTGTGGGCTGGGATAACGTCAACCGGTATTATTGGACCATACTTTTCTGAGAACGAAAGAGGGCATGCGATGACGGTTAGAGCGAACAATTATAGCAGACTTTTTGGTGCCAGCTTTGCAAGAACTTCAAGGCAATACCTCGAGGATATGGTTTCAACAGGATGGGGCCACATGTCATACGACTAGGGTATCCATAGAGCTGCTGAAAAATGTTTTTCCTGGAAAGTTCATTTCGAAAAGGGGGGGATATTGAATGGCCCCCACGTAGCCCCGATCTCTCTCCATGCGGTAGTCTCTCAAATCGGTAGTCTACGAGAATAATCCGACCAATTTAGAGCAGTTGAAGAGGAACATTATTCAGGAAAGTAACAAAATACCGAGAACAACTTTTCAACGAGTTTTCCAAAATTTGCGACTTCGGTTCCAAGAGTGTCAAGCAGCTGAGGGAAGCCATTTGGACAACATTATTTTTAAGTCCTAAAAATTCCCATGCTTCTACTTTTTAAAAATACAAATATATTTTTTATGTTTCGTAGTTTTTTTTTAATTGAATATTTAAACCGCCAACACCCTTATGGCCCACCCTGTATATATATGATTTAAATTTTGAGTGTTTTATTCGATTTAAAAAAAAAGTACAATTAAAAATCACCCTGTATATACATATATATGTGCATAGATCGCTTGAAGATATCATTCACACGCGCAAAATCATTACCTTTGTTTTCGAAGAACTTTTAAATTTTTGTTGACTCATCTTAATCCTGTATCGGATGTCAAGTCATCTCTATGCATAAGCATACGTTCACATATAAGAATATATTTCCCAATGCGTATAAACAAATCCCGTATGTCAAGTCTGTACAGTTTGTTAGTAATTTAATCCATATTATCGACAGTTTGTAAAATTCACTCACGTCTTGATTTTTAATTACAAATTAAAAAAGAAAATCCTATCCTCAGGGTAACGGGAAAGAAGATGTTTCCATCCACCATCCCGCTAAAATATCTTTCTAAAATGTAACTTTAAATATTGTTGTGAGTTTGATTACATACGTGTTGGTGTACTTTTAACACCCGTTTCCCGGTATTTTTCCTCTATACCGTCTCCCACTTTCGAGATCATAGGATGGATGGAGGGAAATGAAGTTTCTTTTTGAAGTTGTTATTAAGATCCCCGAGGAAAAAATTTAAGTCACATATATTATTTTCCCTACGGTCGGAAGTGATGCGGTAATAAACGACAGTAATAAATATACAAACACACATACATATACATACATTCATTCATTCATATATATGTGCATATGTACAAACATTACAGAATTCAATTAAATCCTCATTAGAATCCACGTACGTACATTTCGTGTCACAACCACCAAGCGTTTCACTGCGGTCGTGCGGGATGGGGTCTGTGAAGTCTGCGTTCAATTCTATATTTACCGTAGCCCACACACATACATACGTACAGACATATATGCGCACATTTTCTTTGATATGTTTAAATTCTCCCTGATTTCTATACAATGATATTGGTATTGGTATGCTTTGCTCGACTCTCTTTTACTTTTTGCTTGGTTCTTTGGCTTCCATCACATTTATTTATTATGCTGGTGTTAGTATTCCTTTTCAATTTGTGTCGCTTCCCGTTGGAACATTTTTGCGGTATTACGATAATGGATTTTAATTACTTATAAATTTTCAAATATTTACAGGCATTTCTTGCGATGTAAAGGAACCTGCTCGTCGTTGTGTTTGGTAAGAAAAAATATTGGGTTGTCCATTTAGTGGCTTCAAAAACCGCCAGTATGGCTAGGCTGTCAGCTGTTAGATGCCTGTCATCTGAAGTGTTACTTATTTAGTGAAACGTTTGCCATTTACGATTAAGAATTGTTTAACAATCGAATTGGATGCGTAAAAATAGTTAAAATTTACTACAAAAGTCATGATTCCAATCGTACAAAATGTTCTTCAGCGATCAAGCTCACTTCTCACTCGGTAGTTGTGTCAACTAGCAAAATTGTTGCATATGAGACTCGGAAAACTCAAAAGTGATTGTGGAAAATCCATTGCATCCTGATAAAGCGCCTGTTTGCTGCTGCGCATTATGGCCTGAAGGTGTCATTTGCCCATATTTTTTCGAAAACTACCTCAAAAGGATCCACTGTCGCAACCAATTCAAAAGCACTTATTTAAATAACATTTTATTTCGTACATAATGGCAAGATCTGAGCATTATAATGAAATAAAAGTTTCATCGAAATCATAGCTTTATGTGTGTTTTATTTAACTTTACTTTTGAAAACGAAAAATGGATAACCCAGTACCTTGTCAGGCATGAGATTTCATTGGAATTTGGAATAATAAAAGATATCATAATTATCATAATTACATACATAAAAGAAAATTGTAATGAATTTGAGAAGGAGAAGTGACAAATTTAATTTACATAGAGACATTTGCACAACGAAATTCATGTATGAGAATATGGGAGCCAGTGTAAAATCTTTTCTTTCTACGGTTTTTCTGTACTAATTGAGGTGTTCGGTTTCAAGAGTCTTCATTGAAATTACCCAAATTGATTAACTGGACCTTGAATCTTTAGTGTTCCTCCTACAATTCACTAAGTTTTGATAGGAACTTAAGAACCTGAACTATCCAACGGAATCTTCGCAGACATTCGGATACAATTCTAATTCACAAGTTAGCAGTTCAATAAAAATCGACTATTTACAGTCAAAATTAGAAGAGAATCTGTGACATGATTATATTTCTGTAGATGAATACATCAAACAATCGTCATATGAGGTATAGTAAAAAGAAATCCATTATTTTGCCAATAGAGGGCTATAGCAATCTATATCTAGCGTTGTATATGTGCGATTGCGTTACTCCCAAAAACCTGCTTAAACAGTTTTGTGACTACTTAACTCTATATTGGTTGAGGGCGCGTCAAATATGGACTTTACTAAATAATAAATAAATGAAGGCGAAAACGAAAGCCAAGCGTTTGGAAATGTGAATAGTGTGTATGGTTCTGATGCCATGACAGGTATCAATATCAGTGCAATAATAATAGGCTGTGCTTCGTTTGCCCAGATGCCAAACATTCCACACAAGACCGTTTGGAACCCTTTAATAATGCTGGATGCACAACGAATATTGATGTGTAGGTGTCAACCTTTTGGGGGAGTTTGCTTCTTTATTTACATCTGTCAAATATTGGTTAGCAGAGTTTTAACGAGGGCATACGAACTGTAAAGGCAAACACCGTAGTGGTCGACTAATTGATGTGTTCACGCCAGCCACGGATAAGAAAATCCACAAAATGGCAATGGATGATCGTTGGCTCAAGACGCGTTAGCTAGCTGAAATGATAGGCATTTCAAAAAGTGCTATACTCGCACATCGTATATTGACCGAAGATTTGAATATGAAAGAGCTGTGTGCAAGATGGGTGCCGCGCTTGCTTGCAATGGATCGAAAACAACGTCGTGAAGATGTTTAAGGAGAGTGTTGGTGATGTTTTCCCGCAATAAAGCACAATTTTGCATCGATTTATAACCATGGATGAGACATGGGTCCACCACTTCACATCTAAGAAGGGTCAAAACAGTGGACAGGATTGGGAGAACGGCGTGTAAAGAAGGTGAAGACGGTTCCATCTGCAGGCAAGGTCATAGTGTCTGTTTTTTGGCATGAGCATGGGATTATTTTTATTGATTATCTTCAGAAAGGTTAAACATTTACATCAACTGGGAATATTATGCTAATTTATTGCAGCGTTTACGTGATAAAATTATGGAAAAAAGGCCACAAAAGAAAATGTTGTTTCATCAAGACAATGCTGTAGTTCACACATCCACCATTACCAAAAATAATGATTTAAAGTTCGAATTGCTTCATGACACTTCATCACCTTATTCGCCAGATGTAGCCCCCTCAGACTATTTTCTATTTTGAAACTTGAAAAAATTGCTCGGTGTTAAAAGATTTGCCAACAATGAAGAGATGGAGTCTTCGATTGATGGCTATTTTAATGAGTTTTATATTTCTTACTATGAATAGAGTATGGAAGCTACCGAATATTGTTAAAAAAAAGACAAGTTGACCTAATAAAGATAATTTTTATCAACTTTTTTTGTGTCTTCAATAGTTTTGGGCTAGCTTTGAGGTCGTCCTTATACATTTGATGGTTTCAGATTGATGTTCTTAAGAGCTAAAAACCATTGGGAATTCTCCGTGTAATACCAGCTTTTTGCGTTAACCTACAGCAAGAAGATGAAAGCACTAAAATTTCAGCTATACAAATGTAATTTGACATCACTAAAATGTCTGATGACGTATTCAAAAAAATGCCTAAGTTCGAATTTAAAACTTCGTCAAATCTTTTGCAATCGATTAAATTAAATTTATTTAACAACCTATTTCCATAAAACATTCAAAACTGTAGACGAACGAATCGTCTATGAACGAATCGTCTACGAACGAAAGTATTGGTGTTTTTGGTGTGTTTTGTAAAATGTGTGAAAGTTTTGGTTAACAATTAATATTTTGAGAAAACAATGTTTTCATTACACATTTTTTCAACATTTGTTCACATTGGTTCAAGCAAAAGTGGTAACCCTATTTAATAAAAATAAAAGCTTTTTGAAGCAAAATTCTATTCGAATTACAAAGAAGAACGCAAGTATTTGTTTTATGGAAACAGGTTGTGATTATAGTTAAATTTTCCTCAAAATGTTGGAAATGAATTCAACTTTAAGAAGTAAAAAACTTTACTTAAGCAAAGTAAAGCAACATTTTAGAATGATTTTTCATCAAATTTTTTTAATTGTTAATCAAAATTGGTTTAGTTTTTTGAGGGCACATTTGCCGAATATAATGAGCAAGATGTCATATCGCTTCACACTTTTTGTAACTCAAAATAGCGACTTTAATTTTTCTCCAAAAAAATCAACAAATTTAAAAATTTTAAATTCTGCGTTGCTACTGTGAAGCCCTTAAGATAAAATATTTCAAAATTTTCCAATTTCCACCACATGCACTTCTAATTGTTTCCAACCACGTAGACATGATACCGGGCTTATGATGATTAATTTGACAGGGCCGCAGCATTCAGTGTATCGCTTTAAAAGAAATAAGAACTTCTGAATGGCACTGCAAACCTACTTGTATCACCTAAGCGCTATATGAAAGATCTAGGACTAGTGTTATTGCTAGATTGAATGCTATAGGATACAGTTATTGATAGTTTAAAGCACATTTTCATAAAGAAAATACTTTTTTTAAATCTTCAATAAATATTTATTTATACGATGCTTTAAGTTACCTTAAAGCTTTAAGCTTGGCACAAACAATGAAAATATCATTTCAACAAGTTGTTTTATTTTATTTTTTAATTTAAAATAACAATATGTTCACTCGTTTGAATTTGTTTCTATCAAATATTTATTGACTCGGGCAGAGACAAAACATGACTTTAGCCTGGTTCTTTTTCATTTATTATTGCACAAAAAACATGATTTTTATACATGAAACCAGCAGTCGGGTAACAACATTCCCAAAACAACATATGGACTTTTGTTCAATTCTGGTGACTGCCAAAACAAATTTGCGTAAGTCTGGTAGCTGCTTCCAACATGCACGAAATACCAAAATGAAAAGAACACACAAAATAACATTCATACATATAACTTTTCATGTTTTGCAATCTCTTGGCTGTCAACAAATAGTGGGAGACTGCAATGAAATATTGAAAAATGACAAAAACGATGCTTAACAACGAATGCAGGCAAACATAATTTATAAAAAAAAAAAAAAAAACAAAAAAAAAATCAATAATAACGATACAAACATTACGTTCATTTGGTTGACTGTAGAATATCTCGGGTCCTGTGAGATTAAAAGTGTCTGATACGATTCAATTGCAACAAATAAATGAACATAAATTTCGCGATTTAAAATTGACACACTGCTTAATAAATCTTCACGTCACGGTAGATAACATTGAAATCAATTAACGTTCGAATGCATCTTAAGGATATATCAAGTTCGTAAAGTGCCAAACAAATTTTAGGGGGTGCAATATGTAATAATGGCCCTGCCGGTTTTCACTATGGAGACTAATTAAACAAATCTAACAAATTTCATATATGTATCAAAATCTGGGTCTATGTTACAGCCATTTTAAATGATTTAATGTACTCAGTTCCCTTAAGCAATCTGTTGAAATTTTATTAAATTTAATTTTAATAAAAGAGTAAAAATTAGTCCATAAAAGTAATTGAAGACGTGAGAATGAAAAGTGGATATGAACCAAAAAGGTAACCTTACAGGAGAACAAAAAAAAAACAGTTTATATCTAATTGAGTTAGATTTTTTTGCTAACAATGATTTTAGAACGTTTATACACATATATGTATGAATACGAACCAGTATATATTGATTTTAAAAAATTAATTATTATGTTATGGCTTTTTAAAGATTCGGATATGTCCTGGTTTCATACTCATTTTTAGATTTTTTTTAATAGCAGCTGGATACAAAGGATATATTAAGAAGAAATGTACATTAAAACGTTTTATTTTGAGACTTTTACATTTTTTTGACATTTTCTGTCATTTTTTGAGAATTTGACAATATTTTATTGTATTTTATAATGTTTAACTTTATTCTGAATCAGATTCGTCGTCTTCAGTCACGCTTTCTTCTGGAGCTTCACCTTCTGGAATAACATCACTGCGGGCCTTTGTCAAATCATGGTACCAAGTTAAGAATGCTTCAGGGATATACCCTTCCAACTCTTTCATATTTTTTAGCTTTAATGGATTGATTGGTATTGGTATATCATAAAGCTTTTTCGCATTCCACAAAAAAAGCAATAATACGAATCGGAGATGTACAATTTTCATACCTAACGATGCGCTAAGTAACAAGGAATAGTAAACTTCATAAAACTCATTTTAGCCCAAAATGGTTCATATCCATTTTCATTCTCATGTCTTCAATTGTAAAGATACAAAGTATTAATGTGACGGCCAGATATGCACATGAATAGAGGAGAAGCAAAACCTTCATAAAATTTCAAAAAAATATTTAAAAATAACCAAGTTTTCGCTGTTTTTTTTTTTATGAAAATGCAACTTTATTACGAAAACATGTTTACAAATGATTCATCGAAAGTATTGCCCACTGTTTGCTACTACTTTTTTCCATCTTTCTGGCAAAGCTTGAATTCCGTCACGGAAAAACCATTCATATTTTGAGGTTATCCACGAATCTAGCCATTCCTTGATGTCGCCACATGAGTGGAACTGTTGATCAGACCGTGGTCGTGTGCCATCGAACGGAACAAGTGATAGTCGGACGGCGTAATATCTGGGAATATGGCAGATGGGATAAGACTTTCCATTTCAGCGTTGCAAGGTAGGTTTTAACGGGCTTGGACACGTGATACCCAGCGTTGTCATGCTGAAGAATCGTACCTCTACGCGTATTGTGGGTATTTGTCGCGCAGAGCTCAGCTCAATTTCATTACTTGAAGTCAATACCAATCCCCAGTGATGGCTTCGATTAGTTTCAACAGCTCGTATAAAATAACACCAACCTGGTTCCACCAAACACAGAGCATAACCTTCGCAACGTGAATATTCCACCGAGGCGACGACGTAGAACCATCGGGCAGCAACCATGACTTTCTTTTCTTCGGATTGCTGTAATGAATTCATTCTTTATCACCCGTTACAATACGATGAAGAAAAGCCCTCATTCCTTGTCGCTGAAGCAGTTGTTCACAGGCGAAAAACGATGCTCAACGTCCCTTGGCCTCAACTTTTGAGCTTTTGAAGTAGGGTTATTCATTCATTGTAAAACACCAGTTTGGCAAGGCTTTCAACTCTTGAATATTTGTCATTTAAAGTGTTATTTATTTAGTGAAAGGTTTTCCATTTACGAGTATGGATCATTTAACAACCAAAGAACGCTTAAAAATAGTTAAAACTAACTGCAAAAGTGGTGATTTAAACGAGGGCTTCCAATCGCAAAAAAATTTTTCAGCCATAAAGTTCATTGTTCACTTGGTGGTTACGTCACCAAGCAAAGTTATCGCATATGTGGCTTGGAGAACCCACAAAAGCCATTATAATCGGAAAAAGTGAATTCGTGATGTGCAATTTGGTCTAGAAGTGTCACTGGGTCATATTTTTTCAAAAACCACCTCAATCCAAAGGCGACCATTTAAATGACATTGTATTTCATACATAATGGCAAGGTCCAAACATTGTAATGAAATAAAAGTCTCATCGAAATCATAACTTTATGAGTGTTTTATTTAACTTTACTTGAAAACGAAAAATGGATAACCCTGTATATATAAAAATAGGTATTCATAGATATATAAGATGTAGTAAAAACGATCTTATTATTTTTCAATAGATCACTTTAGTAATCTTTTATATAACGTTATATAAATGCAACCAAAATACGCTAAATGGAGTTAGATAAGGTTTTGTGATTACTTGATTTAATACTGATTGAAAGCGTGCCAAATATGAGTCCCAGCAAAGAGAAAATTTGCCGTATCCTTTATAGTTTTTCTTCTATGAAAGCGAAAATGCAAGTCAAGCGACTCAAAATATGAATAGTCTTGATGGTCTTGATACTGTGACAGCACAATTTTCGTTTCATTGATTCACTTCTGGTAATTTGTATGGCTCACGCTCTGGAAAGTCAATTGTCGAAAATGCCGGTAAAGTAATGGAAATCGCCAATTTCGACTATCATGTAATCGCTATTTAGATTGCCCAGGTGCTAAGCATTGCACAAAAAAACGTCATAAACCACTCGATTAAGAGTGGGTACAAAATAAGATTAATATATACATGTAGTTGCCACACGAAAAAACCTAATGGACCGAATTTCAATCTACGAATCGCTTCGAAATCGCAACAAAATTGTCTCATTTCTGAAGCAGATGGCAGGTGACGAAGAAAAGTTGGCCATTTATGGCAACGTCAAACGAAAACGGCCGTATTCAAATTGCGGAGAGACGACGACAATGGTGCTAAAGCCTGGATAGACGGCCTGAAAGATTTCATTGTGTGTTATTTGGAACTGGCAAGGAATCGTCTATATTATGAGCTGATCCCCTACAGCAGGAGCAGGTAGTAATCATTTGGTGCTAGGTCCGGCTATAAGATGGATGCATATAAACCCTCAAGCTTCTGGGGCTTCTGGCGAGTTAATATGGATGTGTGTGGCCTAGCGTTTTCCCTGTTCGCCGGTAACCTGAACTTAACCACCGTTTTTTTTGCCTAACGTTGTCGTAAGTGAATTATTTTTCATCACCAGTCATGACCTGTTTCAGAAATGGGTAGACTTTGTTGCGATTAAGCAGCTAACCTCAAATGATAATTCGGTACATGAGATATTTTGCAGTAACTCGTTTGGCATCCACAACTCGTTTTTATCCAAACTTATAGAAAGTGGTTTGTTCGGAAAGTTCGTTCAGCTAATTCGTTAGTTAACCATAATATTTTAGGCATATTATGCTGTATTATTTCCGAAAAGGAAAAACTGCTGCTGAAGCCAGTCGAAAAATAAAGCCTTTTATTATGACGAAAACGGATGAGAGAACTTGCCTGAAATGTTCAATAGTTTGAAATTTTAACGACAATTTTAAAGCAGAACGTGCCGTGCGACATCCTTCTAATAACATTAATGCTATCCCAGAAGTTGCAACTGTAACCGCAGTGTTGGATCTCACACGAGCAGTGGCTAAAATTACTAACATGATGAATGTCTTACCAGTTCCACCAGGGTCATCCAGGAAAAATAAACCATCATTTCCATCATCGATTGCTTTCATTAATGTATCATATACTTCCTTCAGTTGGGGATTCAACAGGAGTACATTCGTTTGAATTACTTAGTCCAATTCATGGCGCTCATATTCACGTTCCCGTTCCAATTCTCCTTTAAATGCGTCATTCGTTCTACGATTTGGCGCTGGTATTCCCAACCAGACTAATAAATTACTGCACATGACGTAACTTATATATTCGATCAAAGCCCGATTATGTATTTCTTCATTCATTTCAAAATCGGAATTTCTTGAACTGACACGAATTTGATGACATATTATTCTTGTATATGTAAATAGGGTGGCACATAAGCAACGCTCAGATTTGATCAGTGAATAAATTTTTTGTTTAAGTTTTTTTTTCGTCTCCTTATAGAATTAACCAAATAATACTTTGGAAATGGAATGAAAAGGCTCAGCACAGAACAAAGAACCAAAGTTGTTCAATTTTACTTTGAAAATCAACATTCAATTATTCAGATCATATCGAAATTTCTTTCATGTTCAAAATGCTCCTAGCGCTCCTACAATTTACCGATTGGTTCAGCGTTTTGGCCAACAAGGGACTGTTTGTGATCTTCCGCGTGCTGGAAGACCTCGTGCAGTTCGAAATGAAGTGACCATTACTTGAGTGCAAGCAAGTATTGAGGAAAACCTCGAAACTTCCTCCAAGCGACATTCTCAGCAGTTAGAGATGTCTAGGCGGTTCTTGCAAAGAATTTGACATATGTTACATCTTTTGCCATATAAGTTGCAATTGGTTCACGAGTCAAAACCAAAAGATGCACAAGAACGCATTCAATATAGTCGCCGTTAACGTTACTTATGCGCCACCCTTTATGTATACAGACCAGCTTAACAATTAAAAAAAAATTACTTCTACTGTGACCTTATGGCTGTGAGGCTCACTCATTTTTAATTGTTATTTTTCTTTTTATTGATGAATGCCATATTTTAATACTTATTATCCTATTTCACGATGAAGACAAATCCAAAAACATAAACATCAAATAAATAAATGGTGTAAATAACACGACTCTGTTTTGTATATGTAGATTAAGTAACTGATGTTTGTAATTCTATCCAAATAAATAAATATTTATGTACATATAATATACTACTATACTGTACTTATTTCCCACTCCAAATACTTAAACTTTTTTTTGAAATATTTGAAATTTAGTACGGCCGCTCACGTTACTTCTCTTCTTGCCATTGCAGTATAATTCTCTGAATTCGTCTTGCTAAAAGTATTAGTGGTACAGACAATTTGTCGTACACATATTCAGTTTCTCTAACTTCCACTTGATGTCTGGGTCCTTTTAACACTATAAACATTTACCAAACTCTTAAGATGTTGGCTTGAGTTTTCGCAAATTGTCAAACGCCAAAAGACACACACACACACGCACACATACACGCGCGTACACAATACCTTAAGTTCTTTTAAACTTATATTTACACGCTTCTGTAAGGTTTGATGCTTCGTACACTTTGTGTCCTTATTTTTAAATTGGAGTCATCTTTCAAGCCAGAATTTTCCAATGTCGTTCACGTGATGGGAATATAGTATACTCTATAAGGTGTGAACTCTTTCCCATGAAAATTTTTGGGTCTGGAACCATAGAGAATATGTGAGAGTTGAAATTCTTTTACCTAAGGACGTCTTCACCTCTGTTGCCGCCATAAAGTGATGAAATATGATTGTGATATTGACTAAAGCGAAGGATTTATACAGCTTGACAATAGCATGAATAGCTTAGTTAGGTATTTAGGCGAAATCTCCTTAAATTAACGAGGTTTATGTCAAACATGTGTTTATAATCACCATATACAGATTGTAGTAGGTGATATATGTAGTAATGCAATATATAAAGGAATTTTCACTGACAACCATGTTCTTGGAAATTTGACGGCAAAATGTTGCCTGTGTGAATGCTAAGGATAATTCTTTTGTAGTTTACCAACGGCAATGTAATGTATAGCTTAAACTGTAGGTGGATATTTAGTCAATATAGTTGGTTCACCCTGAAGAGAATGAGAAGGCTTTAATACCGCTACATAGTTTTAAATTTGTGTTAGAAATTATGATGTACGCAACTAATGTTTTGCTGTTTTTTTTTTTTCAACTGCAACTTTATTATGAAAACATGTTTACATATGATTCATTGAAAGTATTGCCCATCGCTAGCTATTACCTTTTCCCATCATTCTGGCAAAGCTCGAATTCCGCTACGGTAAAACTGCTCATCTTTTGAGGCTATCCGTGAATCTAGCCGTTTCTTGATGGCCAGACCGTGTGCAATCGAGCGGAACAAGTGATAATCGAACCTCGCAATATCTGCGGAATATTCCGGATAGGGTAAGACTTCCCATTTCAGCGTTTTCAGGTAGGTCTTAACGGGCTCGACCACGTGAGGCCGAGCGTTTTCATGCTGAAGACTCACTTTTTCGTGCTTCTCCGCATACTGTGGGAGTTTCTCGCGCAGAGTTCAGCCCAATCTCATTACTTGAAGTCAATACCAATCTCCAGTGACGGTTTCGCTTAGTTTCAACAGCTCGCAATAACTAACACCGATCTGGTCCCACCAAATACAGAGCATAACCTTCGCTGCGTGAATATTCGGCCGAGGAGACAACGTAGAAACCTGACCCGGCAGCCTCTATAACTTTCTTTTCTTTGTATTGGTGCAATGAATTCATTTTATATTACCCGTCACAATACGATGAAGAAAACCTTTCCCCTTTTGTCACAGAAGCAGTTGTTCACAGGCAAAAAAAAGACGCTCAAGGTCCCCTGGCTTCAACTCGTAAGGAACCTTAGTTCCTTGCTTTTGGATCATTTCCAAGGCATGTAACCGCTTGGAAATGACTGGGCGGGTAACTCCTAATACTGAAGCAAGATATACCTGCTTTTAACATGGATCCTCATCAATAAATGCCGTCAATTCAGTGTCTTCGAAGGTTTTTCGTCTTCCTTCACGTGAACGTTCGTCAGCATCAAACCAATCTCGTCACATGACGGAACCAATCTCGTCACATTGTTTCACTTAAGGCAGAATCTCCGTAAACGTTTAGAAGCTCTCGATGAGCTTCAGCCGCCGTGTTCTTCGATTGAAAGAAGAAAATCAATACTTCCCGCATATGACGATTATTTGGCACAAAATCATACATATTCACACAATCAAAAGAATATGACGTCAAAAATCACTATAGTTTCGAAGCGATATGTTTACCATATGCCTAGGCTTGGCTCATGACGTTTAGGTTAGGTGCAGCTGGCGCCATCTATCGACAAGCAGCGGGAACTTAGTTGCGCACCTAATCATTTTACTTAATAGACTGCAATATTTGGCATGACATCATTATCGTGTATACCATTGTGATTTCGAACTCTGATACAATCATCAGAAAGAATGATAAGGAATCGCCTAAAATACCAAAATATGTGTTGGCCAAGTCCGTTTCAAGATTTTTAACACGGATACACGATGTCCGTCGATGTCGTTTCTATTTCTAGAAACGACTACCGCTTCAAATCTTTATGAAACTTCCCAAAACTTAGTCCGACCAGATAATAGCAGGTGATTGTAAATGGGCTACATCAACCCATCCTTTCTGGTGACTCCTATATAAATTGACCAATTTTTTAAAATTTAATTTTCCCCCGTTACTCCAAATCGATAGGCAGTAGACAATAGAGAGCCAAAGTTTTTAATGACTATATTATTTTCCAATGATTACGATTGAACCACGTCTCTTCTGGTACCTCGCATACAATTGCCAGATTTAACCCATACATTCTTATATTCATATCCTTTGTCCAATTACAGGAAATGCAGTAAAATTTTGTATACGTTAAGAATTTGCTGAAACGTGATCTGAGATCAAAAGTGTAGGTCATTGTCACGCCTATTCTGGCAGCTCCGGAATAAATTAACGGATTTTCGGCAGTTAAGTTCTTCCGTTTTAACTCCTAATCTGTAGACAGTAACGAACCAATTTGTCACCCAGTATATTGGCGTATAATATTAGTAAAATCTAGAAAATTTTGACCGATAATTATCGATTAAGGAAATTCTATAAAATTTGTTACATGTTAATGATTTACTACAGTCTTGTCTGAGAATGAAAATAGATCACATTGCCACGCCCCTTATGATACCTCCCATATAAATCAGCAGATTTTTCAAAATTCAGTTTTTCCCCTGCAATTACTAATTGAGACGGTAGGAACCAACAATTTTTCCTTCGTATGTTGTACTCCAATGCTTGGTGAACAACAAACCCCGATGGTTACTCACCAGAAATTCAGGGAGCCTTAGTTGAAACGTTATTATGTATCCATATTATAATTTTTTTAAATAAATTATCTATTACCATTAGCCCAATGGTCTCAAGTCCCATGAAAATAAGTGTATCTCTCTTAAAGAAAAATGTTCTCTCGTGCAAAATTAATAAATCTCCTAGACACGATAAAATAACAGCGAAAATGATCTCAGAACCAACCAAACCCACCCAAAATCATCAAATAAGTTTTATTTATATTTCATGCTATACTTCGAATTGGATACTTTCCCCGATCATGGAAGCTGTCTGAAATAATAATGATCCCAAAACCTGGGAAGGGTCTGTCACAAATTACATCCTATCGACCCATAAGTTTACTCTCTATTTTATCTAAACTGTTTGAAAAGATATTTCTTCAAATTTTGTACCCCAATATTGAAGCAAACCAAGTAATACCCATGCACCAGTTTGGGTTTCGCAAGGGTCATGGAACGACAGAACAAGTACACCGTATGGTAACCCAGATCAGAAAAACATTCGAAGATCGGAAATATTCCTCAGCTCTCTTTATAGACATCTCCCAAGCCTTTGATAGAGTGTGCCATGAAGGCCTTATTCACAAAATAGTCTCTTTTCTACCGACAAATACCCACAAGCTCCTGGAGAGCTATCTAAAGGATCGATCTTTTGTAGCAAAATGTAAGGACTCTGTTTCAACTCAAAGAAAAGTTTCAGCAGGAGTTCCGCAGGGCAGTATACTAGGCCCTATACTATATACCATCTACACCTCTGACATGCCTGTTCATTCCCTAATTCAAGCCTCAACTTTCTCTGATGACACTGCATTCATGAACATTAGCACTTGCCCATTAATGGCTTCTAGACAACTGCAGTCTCATATACATACATTACAATCTTGGCTCGAAAAGTGGAAGATAAAAGTAAATGCCACTAAGAGTGTACAGGTTACATTCTCTCTTAGACAGAACAATTGCCCAGCCCTCACTATTCACGGTAGTGCCATATCCGTTCATAACCATGTTAAATGTTTGGGTATTCACCTTGATCGACGTCTCACCTGGAAAAATCACATTGACTCAAAAACCATACAATTGAAATTACAAATGGCTCAACCCCACTGGCTTATTGGCGCCCATTATACTCTGAGTTTGGAAAATAAAACTACCATCTACAAAACCATATTGAAGCCTATATGGACATACGGCATCCAGTTGTGGGGAACGGCATCGGCTTCTAACATAAATAAGCTACAGAGAAGACAATCAAGAATACTGCGCCAAATTTGTGGTGCCCCATGGTATATTAGGAATGACAACATACACAAGGATTTAAATGTTCCTTATATTTCCGAGGAAATAAGAAAATTAAGCAGGTCATATATATATCGAAGTTGTCCTCCCACTCAAACCCACGGCTAAGAAGAAAGTACACGCTAGACTTGGTCCGGTGATACAAAATTCGGCTCACCAAAAATAAGATCCGGCAAGGGCAGGATACTTTAGTTTAAGATAGGATTAACATTTGAATACTTGTTGTAAATTTCAAAAGAAAGACTCAATAAAGAAAATGAGTAGAAAAAAAATATTACAGTTTTATACGATAACTACAATTTTTTTATAATATTGCCTCAGCACCAGATTGGCTTTATAGAGACTAATAGGCAACTAAAAGCATTCATATAATACTACCATAACAAATATTAATATTAAAATATTTAGTAATAGGAGAGATAAAAAATACTATGTTAGAAGCATTTTCAAATTATCTATTAAATAGTTTTTAATTGGACTTCAAAAGCTGATAAAAGCGAAGTTTCCTTTAAGTATACTGCTAATTGATTATACTCAAATGGTCAAGTAAATGAATACGTTGCTTCCGACAAAACACAACATTTAAATCCATTGTTTGACGGGTTGATGTTTGGGTATACGATATATTTCTATGAAAGGATGTTGTAAAGACTTTAATTCCATTTACTGATTTGTGAACATGGAGCAGAAGCTTTTGTTTGTATAATCCGTTAACAGGTAACAGGTTTGTGGCATAATATTAGATATTCACCTCAAGAGATGCTTGAGAAAATCGATTGCTTCAATTTAAAGCCAATAAGGATGAGGGTTTCTATGTGTCAGGCATGATGGAATAATCTTCAAAATGACAGCAAACTATCAAACAAAACAGTGCACATTTGAGCCAATTTGGATCATTTTAAATGTGCTAAATAACGCTTTCTATGTCACGCAACAATAATAGATTTATTTTTACTATATCTTATATCAGTTTTTAGTTTTAATAATGATGTGTTTAAATTTATTTTTGTATGGTCAAGAATATTCTGCCTGTTCTCCAACCAATACGTTTGTTAAAGAAGCTGCCGAATAAACGCTCACCATTTTCGACAGTTCGGATTCCATAATAGATTATTCTTTGGTTTGTTGACAAAGGTTTTGAAAACAAGGAACTAAAATTAAACATTTCAACTCTGAAGGACAACAACAAACCTTAATATACATATCCTGTCATACGATGTTTCAAATAACTAGAAATTTTGTGTCGTTCCAAGCTATTGTAATATCTTACATAAGTTTCTGCTACTTCTACTGCGTATATATTACTTCTTCTTATCAATCCCTACCCATCAGCACTATTTTAGTTTGTTAATATATGCACCCCATTTCTGTATAATTCTATTTCTGATAATTTGTATAATCTAATTAACATGAAAAATGCTTTACTGATGCTAAATACAAAATCTTTTAACAAAATTCTTAAATTTCAAGCAAACAAGCAGCTCTTTTGCCAACCATAAAACTTCTAAATTTAAAAAGATTCTTTTGAATTTAATACAAATCATCAAGAATGAAAATGATGGTATCTGTAATTTACTTTATTCAATTATTGAGAAATTCGTAGAAATCATACTTTGTTTCAAAAATAATTCCAACTTATGCTTTTACGCGGAAACATCATGTATTGCTTGCTTGTCAGACCTTTAGTAGTTAACATTAAGCCTTGCATGAAATTTGAATTGTCTGCACTTGTCGCTCTTATTTTGTTAAAACTCTTATTTCTTTGGAAGTTTAGATGATGAATGTTAGGTATAATGTGTGCCATTACATAGTTGTACAGGGTGTCCGTCGGAAAGGTATATTAATTTTTTTGTTTATAATTTTTGATTAAACAAAAGAGAATGAATCTTATATTGATAAATGTTTTATTTATTGTCGGAAATAATGTATGGAATACAATATCAGATAAATGTCCGCCTGTGATAGCCTCACAAATGCGAGTCCTTTTGAGCACATTTTTCATTACATTCTCACACATTTCACGCGGTATTTCATTAATTTCATCACGAATATTTTGTTCGAGCTGCTCAAGCGTTTCTGATTTGTTTGCATAAACTTTTCTTTTCAAATATCCCCACAAAAAGGAGTCCGGAGCAGTCAAATCAGGCGACCGTTGAGGCCAATCAACATCACCATTTCTTGAAATTATATGCTGTGGAAAGAGGTCTCGCAGTAATCCCATTGTAATCCTGGCTGTATGCTATGTGGCACCGTCTTGTTGATACCACATGTTAATCAAGCCCAAAGTAGGCAGTTGTGGCGTTAAAAATTTTTCAATCGTATCACGATATCGCTCTCCATTGACAATTATCGTTAGTTACGCCGTTTTCCGTTTCAAAGAAGTAAGGTCCAATGATTCTTCCTGACCAAATTGCACACCAGACTGTCACTTTTAATGGATGCAAAGGTGACTGATGAATAATTTAAGGGTTTTCCATTGCCCAGAACCGACTATTCTGTTTATTCACATATCCATTCAAATGAAAATGTGCCCCGTCACTCATTATGATTTTTTCATGAAAATCGGGGTTGTCATGGGCGAGCTGTAACATTCTATTGGCATATATACGGCGGCGTAAATGGTCTTGTGGAAGAAGCTCTTGTGTCAACTGAACCTTAAATGGAACTCCATGCAAATCCTTGTGTAAAATTGTGGTCAAAGTTGTTCTTTGAAGACCAAGATCCTGAGCACGGCGTCGAGTTGAGGTTGATGGATTGTTTTGAACACTTTCATGAGCAGCAGTAATGTTTTCAGCCGATCTTGCAGTACGTTGTGGTCTATGCTTGGCTCTATCAGCTACAGACCCTCTTTCTTCGAAATCATTCACTACACGATAAATAGTTCGTCTTATAGGCACGTTATTTCTCCCAAAAATTTCACGTAACTTTCTCATCATCACAGTAATCGATGATTGATTTTGATAAAATGTTTTAACGATTAAAACACGTTGGTTTATCCAATATTTTTCCATAATAAATTTTTAAATTTAAATTTTTTAAATTTTTCTACTTCACGACTGCTAAGACTAATGTTTACCAAAATGGCGGCAAAATAAAGTAGTATATTTCCCGAAAAAAAAACAAACTTTTGCTTTGAAGTGAAATATTACGTTTATTGGATTCTTGAAGACTTTTAATATGAACATTATTAAAAGATGTAGAGAAATTTTATGCCGAATCGCATACAATGTCAATAAAGTCATTTTAAGAAAGTTTGTGACAATTCATGAGACAATTCATATTTATAACGGGATATCCATTTGTTGATTCCAAACCCGCCGGTCTTGCAAGGCTACCTGCTGTTAAATATCTATCATCTGAAGAGTTATTTTTTTAGCGAAAGTGGCAAACCTCTTACGAATATGAATCGCTAATAAAGCAGAGAACGTGCAGAAATAGTTAAAATTTACTACAAAAGTGGTTATTCGAACGTGATTTAACACGGCTTTGGCTTTATTGCATGAGAAGTTGCCATGAAGCGTAATTTCAATTGGCCTCCAAGATCATGTGATTTGACGATGTTAGATCTCTTTTTGTGGAGTTACGTCAAGGACCGTGTTTAAGCGGATAATGCCCTAATATGCGACAAAGTGGTCGAAAACTAAATACTTAAAAAGGAGCCACTGCTGAAACCAATCCACAGGCAGTCATTTAAATGACATTGTACGAGTATTTCGTACTCAATGGCAAACTCAAATCAATATAATGAAATGAAAGTTTCTTCGAAATCATACCTTTATGCGTGTTTTATTCAACTTTATTTTTGAGACTGAAAAATGGACAGCCCGTTATAATATTAAATCCTTCTATTTCATTCAATTGCAATATATATTCATTATAATTGTGCTCGTACCGGGCATTTAATACTGTGAATGAAAATAGATTGTACTGGAAACCGTTTAGGGTGCCATACTAGCAAATTGTGCGATTTGGCAAAGAAAGGTATTCATATTCTTGTTCTTAATTTTCCAAACAAAGAACATCAGAAAGTTGCTTTAATTCCGAGTATTTTTGAAAAGAACCTTTTAATTAATCATGCCTCTTTTGGCACCCTTTTGCAGCAACACACCTGACTATATTGGCCTCTCGAGTGTATTTTTCAATTTTCACATGAAATTGCATGTGCCAAATCGCTGAAAGTATTAAAGAAAGTTTGCGGTGAGTCAACTGTATCAAAAACCAATGCATATTAGCTACTCAGTGCTTTCTAAAGCGGTCAGGATCCAATGGAGGATTTGTCTCGATCTGATCGCTCATCAATGTCTTCAATTGAAGCTAACATCGATAAAGAAAGGAAGAGAGGAAGTGCAGAAAATAGAATGAAGAAAAATGAATGAAGATCGTCTATTAAACTTGGGAGAGATAGCTGCTACACTACACTACAATTGGTACCACTTTACGCGATTGTTTGATTATGAAACGCCTGGCTGCTCGACCTGTTTCCGAAAGGCGAGAATTTTTTTCAAACACTCAATCATATAAGAGTGACCGAAAACTCTTTACAACTAGTCAATTCTTTTCTCATATTCATAAAAAGCATTGCTATTAATGATGGGACATGGATTCACGCAAATCAATTAAAAAGCTTTGGAATAGCGCCTGTTGAGTCAAAATTGAAAAACAACCCCGTAAACATCGTTCAAAATTCATAGTAATGTATACTATTTTCTTTGAATATCGCAACGTTGTGCACTCGAAATTCTTATCCCAAGATTAGGTGCCAAGCAAAGAATATTATCCGCGCATTATGGGGCTTTTAAGGGAGTGAGTTCGACAAAAAAGGCCTAGATTTTGTATACAAAAAAAAAAAAAACTCAAGGATTTTGAGCGAAAAGAACGCACCATCACGTGAACGAATATCTGGCTAAATACACAACAGTTCTCATTGAATAACCACAGTATTGAGCTGGCTTTTGATTTTGTTCTCTTCCCAAGACTTAAATTACCACTTCGAGGCAAACATCCAGAAAAGGCATAAAAGAGAGATGTGGCGAGGACTGATGTTTTTTTCTGAAAATACATTTGTTTTGTTAACCCCTTGAAGGCGATATAAAAAATTCGAATGGTTAACAAATATTTCGTTTTTTTTTATCAAATTATCTGCATATGTTTGATAGAATGTATTTCTTATATTTATAGCCAGGTTAGGTAAAAACTTTTCCATACAATGACTGAACCCAGCTTTTGCATAACTTTTAAGAATTTTAACTAAAATATATAATCATTTTTAGATAAGAGGGCATTTCTGGCATGCTTACTTATTTGGTGATGAGTCGGTACAGCGTTTTCCATACTACAGTTCGCAAGTGGCATAAAAGAATGAAATCGATCCAGTATGTTCAAATTTCTACAAGATTGGGTATAATAAGAATTCATAAACTAAAAGCCGCATATTATGGTGGGCAATAGAAACCGAAAAGTTCTATCCTTAGCACCAAATGAACTTTTTCTGATCTTTAGCTGCTTTTCTGCCATATAAAGCATCTCCGCAGCGTAAAACCAACAAGGCTGATGCCGCTGTTTAACACTAGTCGCGGTGAGCTTATAATTATCAGCATTGACTGTTTTACAGTATTGCCAGCATGTGATAAAAATTGAACAAAAGCTGATATCCCAATTTTTATGTCAGATTCGAATTCAGCGCACCCATTTTAGTTAAAAAAACATACTTTGTTTCTGCAGTCAATTTTTTTTTTTTTTCAAATTTGTAGACCAATGTAATTGTCATGTATCAGATCCTAAACTTGATTTGGCTCGGAGAATACATGCCCGATGATTGGAATTGTCCTGTGACTATCCTAGTATATGCAACACCTACAGCGCCATCAGTCTTTTATCTGTCGTGAAAAGCTAAAGTCTCTTCTAGGCTGATTGGACCTTATCAATGTGGTTTTAGACCTGATTGATCAACAATCAACATTTATCTACACTACGGCAAATTGTGAAGAAAACCAAAGAATGGCAGATCAATGTATGCCATCCTTTCGTCGATTATGAAGTTGCCTTCTACAGTCCGGAATGTCAAAAATTTTATGAGGCCATGACGTAGTTTGTTATTCCCTTAGTTTGTGGTTCAGTAAAGATAGTCAAAAAACTTAGTCTACCACTTTACACCAAACTATATGTAGAACTTAGACAGGGCGGCAGCCTATTGTGCGACCTTTTCAACATACTGTTAAAAATGATTATAAGGAAAGCTGCAGTCAACACGTTTGGCAGTACCATTTGCGTGTTGCGAATAATGTACACATTATTGGCAGAAAGTTCCGAAATGTTACTGCAACCTTCTCCGGCAATGAGAAGGAACATGCAAACATGATTTTGGTGATAAACGAGGACGAACTAAGAGTCTACACGCTGACACCTACAACATTAGAGTACTGAATGAATTCATTTATTTCAGCTTCACTGTGAATAAAATTCGGAATATCAGCCTGGAGATTAAGAGAAAAGTATTGCTTGCGAACCGATATTAGTGTTTCAGCATCGTGGAACGTATTTCCACTTTAACGCCAATTTATTAATTCATCCATCTCTGTATTTATAGTAAAATTACTTATTTTAGAAAATGCTATTTAAAAGATTTGGGAGAACACATATGTATTTACATAATGGGTGCGATAAAGGCAAACATATTTACAGAATATTGTTGCTCAACATAAACTCACTTCTAGCATGTTCTTATCTAAATAACAGGAGGGAAAGAGATAACAATCGATTATATAATCGGTGCAAAAGAAACAACCATAACTTACTATCGTAAATGTAATTCTAGAAACTTTCTATTTACAGATAAAGAGGGAATGAGTTTACGTACATATTAGTTGAGTACACTGAGAGTGGTCTTAACGATCTTTTTAGAATATACACTTAAAGAAATTAAACTTATATACATATGCTACAGCATGGGCTTAGCAAGTGATTTAATGATGAAACCCTCTCTTGACGAACTATACCAGAACTATGTCTTAATATATGTTGCAGAATCAAAGCAATCAAACTCTCTATGTCATTACTTGTAGTGTTGAAAGAGAGAAAAATACTCCGGAATGTATATAGGTCCATCATCATCGCCGGTACTCATCGTGAACGGAAAGTATCGGCGTTGCATGAACGATGAGCTGTATGAGTTATACACAGATATCGACGTGCTTAAGCGTATCAAAATACAACGAATATGTTGGGTAGTTCATATTTTTCGACAAAGAACATATTGTGGATGGCATAGTGGATCAAAACTCTTTTCAAAGGATAAGTCTTTTGAAATACTTTCACAACTTGATGTTACCGAAACGCTTGCGATAATAATTTTCTACTTGTGGCACCTAATAGAAAAATCGTTACCTCAATGAGTAAGTAAATTATTTTATTTATTTATTTCAGATATTAAGGTCCCAACAAAATAAGGTTATATGGACCATAGAATATAAGTAGAATTATTACAAAAAAATTATATTAGTGTTATTTTTACAGTTTTTGAAACCAAGGTTTAAATCAGTTTAAATAAATTAATTTCGTTTAGAAATTGTTTAACATTTTCAAAATTTACATCGCTTGAGAGGACTTGAATGTTGTTTATCTTGAATTTTCTTTGTTTTTAACTTAAAGCTAACTTAATGACTGCGTATTAAATAAATGCGAAACGCTCATAATTTCACCACAGGTGCACAATGGAGGCTGACTTTTCTCAATAATATATTTATGTGAAAAATTACAATGCCCAATTTTAAGTCTCGTATATTTAATAAAATCAGTGTTGGATATTCTGAGGCTTTTGAATTTGTGTATTATATTTTTTTGGATTGCATATAGTTTGGAGTCATTATTACTATTCCAAGAAACTTCCCAGAGATCAAAAATATATACTGAGATTTGCCGTTTGTAGTCCGAAAATTGATATTTGAATTCCCTAGCTACAACTTCTGTTAAAGAATTTTTAGCTAACTGGTCTGCCCTTTCATTTCCATGTATATCTAAATGGCTTGGGACCCATAGAAAGTCTGTTTTGTTTGAAGAATTATTGATTGTCTCTCTTATTTGTTGTATAATCATATTATTGGTGAATGGATTTGTTATGCCTATTAATGCACTTTTACTGTCACATATAATTAATGAATTTTGATCTATGTCAGAATTAGATATATATTGAAGACAGGTTTTGATAGCAAGTAGCTCAGCAGTGTAGATGGATGAGTAATCATTGATGCGTTTACACATTTCAAGATCAGTACCGAAAATTCCGAAGCCAGCCTTTGCATTATTAACAGATCCGTCTGTAAAGGAAAGTTTATGATTTGGGTATTTAGTGTTTATGGCTTCCAAAAAATTCTGCTTTACTTCTGTAGCGTTCATATTTCTCTTTGACGAATAGGCGAGAGAAACATCTACGTTTATGGGTATATATGTCCAAGGCTCAATACGAGAAAAAGTTCTATTTTCAATGTTGTCAACGTTTATAGGATATTTAGATAACATTTTTTCAAACTCAATAATACCTTTTGCATAAACTGGTAAAAACTTAGGGTTTCTCGATTTAAGGCTAGATATTTTATCGCTGTTTTTGATTTTTTCATATAATGAATGATGTTGTAAAGAATAAACTTTCAGTATATAATTTAATAAATATTTTTGTCTTCTCAGTTAAAGGGAAGGACATGAAGATACTATTTGTAAACTTTTAGCTGGACTAGTCTTAAAAGCACCAATTGAAAGTCGAATTCCTGTATTTAAAATTGGATCTAACGTTTTCAGTTTCGAATCATGGGCTAAAGAATAAATTATAGAGGCGTAGTCTATAGTGGGAAGGACAATAGAACAAAGAATTTTTAGAAGAGTTTGGGGGTCTGAACCATATTGTAAACATCTAAGCATTTTAATTATATTAAGCTTTGAGCTTGCTTTTGCCTTTATATTTTTTATGTGCGAACTAAAGCTAAGCTTTTCATCAAATGTTACTCCGAGAAACTTACATTCTTTTACAAATGTTATATTTCTACCATTTAGATTAAGAGATACATTGTTTGATATTGGTTTAGACCTAGATGAAAATTTAATTGCTACAGTTTTTTCTTCATTAAACTGAAATCCACTTTTTCTGTTTCAAATTTCTAACTTATTTATAGTCATTTGAATTTTGTTTATAATGGTGCTATCTTTTTTACCCGAACAACACAAAACGAGGTCATCAGCATACAATACTGATTTTACATCTCTATGACAATTATCCAAAATGTCATTAATAGCTAATAAGAAAAGTGTAACGCTTAAAACAGAGCCCTGAGGCACTCCGTTTTCAAGGGGCAAATAATTTGATGTAGTATTCCCTACAATACAACAAAATTTTCTTTCATGTAAAAAATTTGAAATGAATGCAGCCATATTTCCTCAAATTTTTGATTTATTCAGCTTTTTGAAAATGAGTTCTCTCCAAACACAATCATATGCCCTACGGATGTCAAAAAACACACCTATAACATTTCTTCGGAAAGAAAAGTTTTCCATTACATCGGAATGTATTAAAGCCAAGTTATCAATGGAGTAAGTAAATTATTCCGCACTGCAAGGAAGGTAAAACAGGTTTTGTGCAAAACGCATATTATCTGTGCAAATAACTATGACTACAACTGTGTTTAAATTCTTGCGTCGCCGAATGATGATAATGCTTCATTCAGTCATATACATATACATATATATGTATAAAATAACGATAATGAAGGAACGTAATTTGAATAACGAGTAAGTAGAATACTACAAAAATGCTTGGAACAACTCAGTAGCAATCCCGTAACTATGCTTTTCAACTCGGAAGCAAAATTACAAGAGCTAAGTGCAAAGGATTGAAAAACTAATTATCAATCTTGTACAATTTACTTATATTTCATTACAATTACGTATCTCGACAGATACTTAATTTAAAAACATAGTTTTACTATGTGGACTTTTCACCAAAACAATAGAAAATATAGTTATTTGTTAAGAGTTATACGTAGAATATGACCAGACTGACAAATGAGCTGAATAACTGACTTTTGTTAAGCAGCATCAAAGTGAATTTTTGTTGCCTCTCAAAGTATTATTAGGTAGTATACATACAATAGCAATGTCCAACCAACTGTTGCTCATGCAATGGTGGGTAGGCGGGTGTTTCCTAGGTTGCTTTGTACCGCTTACCCCTAAAACGCAGGCCTCTCTACCTGATCCTTTAATTAAGCAGGCAAAGGGTATGATGCTTGCGTACAAAAACAAAGTAGTGTGGCCTTGTACCAGGCACCCTAGGAAAAGGTGGATTATGTCTTGAGATTCACCTATAATATGATATCAAACTGATCTTGGAACTCGTTTTTCGAAAGCCAATTAAAGGGGAGAGTCATAGTTAAACAAGACACATCCTGGCAACAGGTGCGGACATAGAGAAGCCGTCGGGAGATATCAGAAGATTTATCTTTTCCGTAAATATAGTTGTATGACCAGAGAGATCTGATTAATGAACCATGATAAGAACATGGTGTACTTTGCTGTGTTGATATTCTCTCCTCGGACATTGAAAATCTATGCCGTAGATTATGGATTACCAGTTCCAAGCGAGGTATGATAAAGCAAAACTGGAGTAGCTTGTCTGCGAAACCCAGACCAGAGGGTTCTTCTCTTCTGGTAGCACGGGTGACCAGGGGTCCAAGGAACATTGTTCCTTCCTGGTCAATGGTGTTGGACCCCTGGCGGGAGCATCGTGCTGGCTGTGGTTGCCCGAACAAGTGTTTTCAGTGCTTTTGCGTTGCTCAAGCGTTGGTGAAGGAAAGCGTTAGCTTGAAAAACACTGTTCAAATCTATAAGAGGATTTCCTAGATACCTCAACTCCTACCCAGGAGGTAGTTCACTTCATACCAAGTGGCTACAAAGGTACTTTGGCCAAGTGAGGGAGTGGGACGTGAGGAAGCTTTTCCATGGGACCTACTTCCAATCTCTGGTAGTCTAACTAATCCTTCGGGATTAGTGTGAGTACCCCAAAGGGGCGCTTGCTGTCGCTAGAAGAAAGAAAGAACACATAAACAAGAAAGAAAAGCATATGATTAGAAAACAGCACCTGTGTGGTGGCACACCATGGGTAAGGCTTTCACAGCGAGACTCATGTAAAACCTTCACATCAGTTGCTCATACAATAATATCAACACTTGCAGTTGTGCCATTTTTAGTTACGCCATTGCGTACACGTTTATCATACAATTCTGCATAAATTTATCAGAAATTTATTTTATTATGCAAATTTGTGATAGCAGATAACAGATAACAGGCAACAGGAAATATTCCATATTATCTTTTTCACTTCCCCCTCATATGCAATCTGGTTATCTTCACCAACGTTTTGGTAGTGGATTACTAAAAATTTATTTCACTTAAAATGTTTTCTTCTAAAATATGTCATATTTCTCTCTCATGGCGAGTTAAATAATTGAATGAATTTTCTGGCAACAATCATATTAGGGTTAACATGTGAATTCGTATCTGCTAGACATGTAGCCCATTCAATGTCGTTCATTTTGTATCAAAATATTTCACATGTTTTGAATAACCAACAAATATACAGCACAATTTGGACATATGCGAAATTTAAATTTATTAAAATCACACAAATGTATTTATATGTAGATATAAATCTTCAAAATGACTTCATGACACACAAAGTATGTGTAAAAAAATGCAATGAATTTATCCTGGAATATTTCAATACAGCTAAAAATCTACAGTTTTATTCGTTTATCAAAAGTCTTTGGTTGTCTCAAAACAATCACAGCACAAAGCAAATGTTTCACCAGATTCATAGTAGTTTCCATTCACTTTGGATTCTTCAATGTCTATTTGTGTTACACTTCCTTCATCGTTGCACCCTCAATCTAGGGATATAATAGTATTATTTCAGAATAGTTGTCACTTATAAGTCATATCACTTTATAAATATTAAATTTGTGAATTTTATAGACAAAAGTGAAATAATTACACTACTCAGTTTACATTCTTGCCACGCTATGCAATTGTTTGCTTTAAGTTTTCAAAATGAGTATTACAAATACTTAGAAATATTTGTGGTTTTTCGTCCCAGTCTTTGTGATTTAATTATTCCATTATTTTGTTCGTTCTATTCCCAATATAAGTGGTTGGACAATCTACACATATTTAATTTTTACATCAGCTAGATTTGCTTTTTGTGTGGCTCAAATATTTGGTCTAATATTTTAAAAAGATTAAAGTTTTCATTTTTTGCTCATCAACTTAATTGAAATACAACATCAAAAAAATTTTTAAAATATCATAAATGACACTTTGGAATTCATTTAATAAATGCTTTACAATAACATGTTGAAAGGAGCATTCTAAAGCTTTCACTCAGATATGGATAATGCTTTTGTTTCCATAGCTATAGGGTGATTTAGTAAGATTTAAGTTTTTCAGCTTGGCAGCACCGGTTGGTAATGGCATCCGAACGTCATCCGTCAAAGTGAAAAGTATACAGTACACTCTGCCATTTCATCAAGGAAAGACTAACAAACGAGCAACGATTGCAAATCGTTGAAATTTATTAGCAAAATTCGTGCTCTGTGACAAATGTGCATCGTTTGATACGTCGTCATAATCGACATTCTGAATCAACAATGCGTGCTGTACCTCCAAATTTTGCACCGAATTTACTTGAACATAAAACCATCGACTCGCATGCGTAGAGTGTGTACCGAAGAAACTATTGCAGCCGTAGCGACCTGTGTTAATGACGATCGTGAAATGTCAATTTGTCGCCGTTCTCAGCGCCGTTCTCTCAACCACAAGGAAAATTTTACACTTCGATTTGGGTTTGAAAGCCTATAAAATTCAACTCACGCAAGAATTGAAGACGAATGACCTACCACAATGTCTAATTTTTGGTGAATGGGCCTTACAAAAGCTCAATGAAAATCCGCTGTTTTATAGAAAAATTGGGTTCGGCCATGAGGATCATTTCTTGCTGAACGGATACGTAAACAAGCGAAACTGTCGCATCTGGAGTGATGAACAGCCGCATGCCACTCATGAATTACCGATGCATTCCGAAGAAAACGACAGTCTGGTGTGGTTTATGTGCTGGTGGCATCATCGGTCCATTTTTCTTCAAAGACGATCGTGGAAGAAACGTTACCGTCAACGGTATCGAACGATATCGAGCCATGATACGCGATTTTTTTTTGCCCCAATTGTTTGAGTTGAACTTGGTTGACATGTGGTTTCATCAGGACGATGTAACATGCCACATTGCTCGTGAAACAATGGATACGTTGAGGGATGAATTTGGTGAAGAGCTTATCTCACGATTTGGCCCTGTGAGTTGGCTTCCTAGATCTTGCAATTTAAGGCCTCTTGATTATTTCTTGTGGAGTTATGTCAAATCGTTAGTCTATGTGGACAAGCCGAACTCTATTGAAGCCTGACAGGATAACATAACACGCGTTATTTGTGGATTACAGGCCGAAATGCTCGAAAAAGTGACGAAAATTTGGACGTTCCGAATGGACATTTTGAGACGGAGCCGCGGACAAACTTTGCAAGAAATTATCTTTAAAAATTAATTGGTAGAGACCAGTTTGTCGATTCCAATAAAAAATTTTAATATATGATGCAAATTTGAGTGCTTTATTCGATTAAAAAAAAAAAAAACTACGATTAAAAAATCACCCTTTATATACCAGACTGTTTGACTTCAATTTTTATTATTTGGCCTCGCATTTTATTTTGAGCAAATGCTAATCATATCTAAATGCTCTCTGCTGCCTTGGAAATTGGAAGTCATCGTAGTAAATTGATCAGAAGATGTTTCAAAAACGTTCTTCTTCATTTTAATACCATCATGTAAGAACAGATAATATTTTTCTTATTAACACTCAAAATTTTCATAGCTTCACAACCTTCAGCAAAATTTTTACTAAATGTCCTTTACAATGGACAATTTTACGTGAGACTGGCAGTCATATTTGCCTCAAAATAATGCGACTTTCCAATTAGTTAAATTTTTACAACATTACGCCATCGATATACATATCAATTTTATTCAAATTTGTAAAAAAAAAAAATCCAATCAGCATAAACATCAATTAATGTTAATTGGGAGAAAATGCTTTATCGTTTTCTCTGCATGGTAATTCGCATCTTACAACTACGATATAATACAATGCTTATGCGTATTACAACGTTATGCCTTGACAACATATCATAATCACCATAACAACCCATACAAATTAAATATTACATTTTATGGATTCCTCCTTCCCATGGCAATCGCAAACCAATCGCAATTTAGCCTTAATAACGACAGATGATAACTTGCCACAAGGTTATGTGAAGCCAATTATATGACCTTTATGATTTTTGGATTTTTATCATCACTATCATCATTTCACTCGGCATATAATGGGCTAAATATCATTAGATTTTCATTATGTGCTGTGCAGCAATTTGGTATTCATCTCCTGGTTTCTTCATTGTGTAATGTCATAAATAACCATTTAGAATATTGTACTCGTATATTGTGATATATGTTTCATATCGGCGTTATGTTTAGCATCATCAGCATTGTCATTGTAGTCGGAATAGCTTTTCAGAGCGTTTCAGTTTTTCGTTTTGCTTTCATTCAGTGTACGAATATTTAAAAAGCATTTAACAATCTCTATCCTTGCCATTTATGCCTGTCTCAGGTTTATTGTCCGTTACTTGTTGCCGTTTGTGAGAATTTGCTGTCAATTTTTTTTTTTATTTGTCCTTTTGTTCCATATAAAATGTCGAAATCAGTATTTATGGTTTATTTTATATTTATCTCAGCTTAGTATTCGATATCGCATCCATCGCATTGAATCAGAAACCCTCAAATGAATGAAGGAGATGTGTCCTTAACAAAATGAATGGAACAATAGGCACAAGTATAGTTTCCCAGTATTATCCTCTTATATGTCAGAAGAATGTAAGTAAATCGTATAGCAAGCAATGAACCAATCACCTATGACTGCAAAGAAGTTCATATTTGCCCAGCAACGGGAGGGGACAAAATAAGCTGTGCCCACGTACATAGTTAGTTTGTCAGGTAAGCATTCAAAGTAGGTACTGCTCTATTATAGTTGAAAATGAAAAGATAAATGACAATTAAACAACAAAGGGAGACAGTTGTACAGCTGTAAAGTTACGTTAACGATAAGTAAGTACAGTACAATTTTCACAAACCAAAAGAAATTAAATAAATTTCATAATATCCTAGGACTATTAAAAGACAAATTTCTCAGAGCAATGAATTTTACAAATTAAGGAATATATCATTCACATATGCTTAGCAATAACAATTTAAATAGATTCTCAAAGGTACTACGGAAGTAAAATTTTGTTAAAAAAAAAAGAATATCGGAAATTGTTCAATAAAACACGGACTACACCGTTCCCAAAACCGACGGTCCGGCAAGGCTATCAGCTGTTAAATACCTGTCATCTGAAGTGTTATTTATTAAGTGAAACGTTTGCCATTTACGAATATGAATCACTTAACAGAGCAGAGAACACGCAAAAATAGTTAAAATTTACTATTAAGTGGTGATACAAATGTGGGCACTCTTCGTGCATTACGGGGTGGTTATGGTCATCATAATCGACCCACTGTGCAAGGAATTTGCAAGATTATAAAGAAATTTAAAAAGGCTAAAAGCGTTAGAGAAGTGGTTAGGCCTGTGCATCATCGCAATGTACGCTATGTCGAAAATATTGTCTCTATTAGTGAAAGTGTGGCGGATAATGCGAATTTGTTGATTCCATGGCGCACGGTGGGGCCGATCTACTGAAAAGCGGAAAAAATTCAATATCTCAAGAACGGATTAACATAGAAACCTGGGGCCAGTCTTATTCGACTCAGAACAAAAAAAAATACATTAAGTTCAAAAATGTTTATATATGTTTATGTTTTTATATGTTTTCCTCGTCAAGTTCGGGGTGATTTTGTCGAAGGAACACATCAAAATTTGTATTTCCCCACAAGCACTCACACAAATCGCGATATTTAATTTTGACCGAGCTCATGGCGATGTCTGCAGCTAGACTGAACTCGAATTAAAAGTGTTCTGAAGTGTGGACATATATGAGCCAACTGGGTAAACAAAATAGTGCAACAAGCAAACGCGTACTCTAATCCTTTCTTTTCTTTGCGGTGTTATGATCGGATAGGCAGATAAAGGCAAATGATTTTTGTTCTAATCTTTGCTTTAACTCATCTAGTTTGAAAAGTGGCCATCAACATCTCAGAGGAAGCCGGAGCTTTTTTCGTAACCATAGCTGTTCTCAATTCTTATTTGAAATTCGTAACTTATAACGTTGTAAAGCGCTCTAATATTTTTTTTTTTTTTTTTTTTTGCCCAGTTTGAATCATGTGTGGTTTAGTTGGCCATCGTAGAGCAGGGAAAAAATTTGATAATTTTTTTCTCCCTCTTTCACAATTATATGCACTCATTTATATAGGTAGTAGAGTGTAATTTGGGCAAACTTCCATTATTCTGACAGTTGGCCTAAATTAATGGGAATACCCTTAAAACAGTGAAAAAAATCATGTTATTCCTTGATCCTGCAGCTATAATAGAGTGAGAATCACAAACTAGATAATCGATATCAGCGCTTTCGATAATCGAATTTTTTCCGCCTTAGCCCCAGTGTGCGGCGTTCTCAGCAATTGAGCCCATCTTACTGCTCATCATGGCATATTTTGCATAAGGATATGCACATCTATCCATATGGAATCCAACTCTCGCTACAATTAAAGCCAACTGACCATTCACAAGGCCATAGATATGCTAATTGGTTGCTATAGCAACACACTTTCATTGCTGATTTTTCGAACAAATTTTCCTACAGCGATGAAGCTTCTTCTGCGCTCGGTGATTACGTTAACAAGCAAAATTTTCGCATATGGCTCTGGCAGAACCCAGAAGTGATTGTTGAAAAGCCACTGCATCCGGAAATCAGTGACTGGTGTGCATTATGGTCTGGAGTTATTATTAAGCCATATTTTTTTCGAAAATGTCGCAGGAGAAACCTGTACCAGAGACTCCAATTCAGAGCGTTATAGCCGTATGATAACCAATTTTTATTAGCCCCCAATTAAAGATTATAAACTGGACGATATGTGGTTTTAACAAAATGGTGGCACGGGCCACACAACACGACCGATTTTGTCTTTATTGCATGAGAAATTTCCAGAAAGTCTATTGTAACATTTTGGAGACGCCAATTGGACACAAAGATCGTGCGATTGGACACCGTTAGACTTTTTTAACGTGTAAGGCTACGTCGAAGACCGTCTTTACGTGGATAATCCCCAAACGTTAGAGCATTTGGAAACAAACCTGTGTCTAGTAATCGCCGAGATACCGCCCGAAATACGCCAAAAAGTTGGTCGAAA
Organism: Philornis downsi; assembly: GCA_019455685.1. NCBI lineage: Eukaryota > Metazoa > Arthropoda > Insecta > Diptera > Muscidae > Philornis > Philornis downsi. Next base: position 33,871 of record JAHXMU010036761.1, read on the forward strand.
ACTACCTTAAAAGGAACCACTGCTGCAACCAATCCAGAGGCGGTCATTTAAACGGCATTGTATGTCGCGCATAATGGCGAGGTTGCAGAATTATAATGAAATAAAAGTTTCATCGAAATCATGTGATCAAAAAATAACCGATATTTTCAATTTTTTCAAAAAGTGTTTATTTATTCATCAATAACTATCTTGTCCCCTTCAAAGTAATCCCCCTCAGATATAATGCTCTTATGCCAGCGTTTTTTTTTTTCCAATCCTCGAAACACTTCTGAAACGCGCTTTTTAGTATCGCCAACAGCTCCTGTTTCAATTTTTCTTCTATCTCCTACTTCAAGGCAGTATTGGTTATTGATCGTAAGACCTTGTGGCAAGAATTCATGATGCACCAAGCCATTGCAATCGAAGAAAACAGTGAGTAAAACCTTCACATTTGACCGAACTTGACGTGCTTTCTTCGGTCTTGACTCCTCTGGACACTTCCATTGGGATTGGGCTTTGGTTTCAATGTCATGGCCATACACCCATGATTCGTCACCAGTTATGACTTTTTTGTGGAAATTTAGATAATCGTTGACGACGTTCAACAGCTCCTGAGCGATGTCCATGCGACGTTGTTTTTGCTCAAAATTTAGTAATTAATAATAGTTAATTAATAATCTTCGCTGCCGCACGTTTCATGCCTAAAACATCCGCCAAACGCCACGGTCAACATTTCAAATGTCAATGCACATTGAATTTCATTTTTTACACAAAACTTAATACAGTTTCTATGATCCATTTTTTCGAATAGTTCAAAATTGAGGAGCACACCGAAACGCGACTAACCTTTTTATCTGTCAAAAACAAACTGACAATCCATAATGGCTGATATTGTCAACATATATAACAAACATAACCAACATATGTCACATAAAAAAATGCGAAAATCGAACATACGTAACTCACGAAATTTGAAAATAACGGTTATATTGTGATCACACCTCGTATGTGTATTTTATTTAACTTTACTTGAACACGAAAAATGGACAACCCTATATTATTATGCTTGGCGAAAGCAATCCTACCAGCTACAGAGCAATAAGTCTCTTAACCCATTAGAAGCCAAACAAAAACAACAAGGAAAAATTTAAAAAGTGTTTTTTTTTATTTATAGTTAGCAACACAAAAAAGCAAAAAAATAAAAAAAAAAAATGAAAAAGAAAAATATTTCAGGATATTACAGGGGTGTGCCCATATTGGCACAGTGGCCACTTATGAGTGAAAATTGGTAAAACAAATTTTATCAATGCAAAGTGTTTTCTTGCATTTTTTGCAACCCCATCGGCTTCTGTTGTGGCAGATGACGCAACGTACACGCTTTAGAAGCTTTTCAGGAACGTAATTAGCTCCGTCGTCGTTGTAAACCCTCTATATTTGATGACGAGTGGCGAGCAGAGTGTCTTTGGGGTGATTGTTTTAGATAAAATCTAGCTATACTTCGTCGAAATAATAACTGATCCATCACGTCTTCTTTAGCAAGTACATGCAAGCGCCATGCATTTGATATGGCCACATCAATCATGTAAGTGAATAAAACCCACCACCATTTTTTGCCGTGGATGCTAATTCTGTATGACGCTATTGATTGGTCCATTTCATCAACTCCTCCCATGCCCTTGTTGTAATTTTGGAACAAGTGTGGAATTTGCATATCAGCTTTCTGTTTTTTCTCAGAACACCATCTTTTTACATTTCCTACCGGCTCATAAGAATCGTAGTTGGTACCCATTGTACAAATACTGTTATCTTTCCAGCGGACAAGTAGTAACTCATTATTTTTATCGAATCTATAATCGAACTCCGCTCGTGGTTTTTTCTTCATCTCCTTTGTATTTGGCAGTGAACACTTTTTAGTGCTATTTTCTCGTATGGTTCCTGTAGCCCGGTAACCTAAATGTCGTAAATCGTTTAGTAGGTCACAACTTGTAAAAAAGTTATCAAAAAAGATTTTGTTATTGGCAGGGTTCGTATTCAGTTTATTTAGCAGCAATTTCACAACTCTAGTACCCAATGGCTCACTAACAGAAGTAGCTGATTTACCACAATAAATATCAAAAGAGTAGCAGTATCCAGACGAACTTGCTGCAACCCAATTTTTGTATCCAAACCGAACAGGTTTGCCACGAATAAATTGTTTTGCTGAATGATGGCCGTAATACTTAACCATAGATTCGTCGATAGAAATGTGTTCGTGGAAAACACCCAATTGGTTGAACTTTTTGATGAGAATATCGGACAGTTTCCGGACTTTGAACATTTTGTCGGTGGTGTTTGGAGCGTCATTATTCGCTCTTATTTAGGGATTTCCCAATTTATGTAGCTAAGAAAACACAAGACTGAACTACTATTTTTTATGCGTTTTAGAGCTGCTTGACTTTGTTCTAGTTGAATAGTCTGTACAAAGAGATATCTATTTACATTTTAGAGTGTTTCACACATTCGGGTGTTCACGAATGTATGTACTATATTTAGTACAGTTGTAGCCGCTGTACCCAAATTGGCACAGTAATATTTAAGGCGTTATAAAATCTTCTATTTTTAGTTCATTAAACTGAAAATGGTTGAATATATTTAATTTGCTCTAAATTAGTTAAAATATAAGTATTTATGGCGATACACCTTACATACGATACATAATATTGGTTTATCACTACCTACCTCTTAATGTATTTTGGTAGTGATATGTAATTGATTTTTCCAAAAAAAAAAAAAATGGACGTAATTGAATTGTTTGATATTATATTACATCATTGCACTTTCCACTACTATATTATGTACGAAAATATTAACAACTGTCAACACTTTTTTTATATTCCCACAATAATTAGGTGTTCCCATATTGGCACGGTGGGCCCGAATGGGTTAAGAAATTTAGGAAAAATATATGAAAAGCTAATTCATGACAGGATAGATGAGATTGCCACGTCTCACAGGACAATATCTGAGGAGTAATTTGGGTTTAAAAAGGAACCTAACGCTATTCTCCAAATTGGTGGCATAAAAAACAAAATAATTAGGAACAAGTGCAACAGAAAGTCAAGAGGGCTAATGATATTTGATGTTGAGAAAGCATTCGACACTATATGTTATAGTGATGTACTTTTTAAATTACTTGTAGCAGATGGGCCAAAGTATTCGTGTAGATTATCGCCGACTTTCTAGACAACAGCGAATTTGCGGTTTTGGTTTGGCAGAGTATCTCGTCGTTCAAAAAGAACAGGCAGGACTACCTCAAGGATTAATTTTATCACTAATTTTGTATTCGATCTATACATCGGATTTCACACCCCCTAAAGAAGTTAACATTGCTTGTCATGCAGACGATATGGCGCTAATTTCATCAAGCAAGTTAACAAACGCCCTTTTAAAGGAAATGGAAAATAGTCTTCTGGCCTGCAAAAAATGCTTTAAAGAAAGGGAAAATTAAGATCAACGTTCATAAACCCCAAAGCATAATTTTCTCTTTTATCAAACATTTCCCAAAAAAGAATCCCAACAAGGCTAATATACATTGAAGGCAACACCATAAAAACTCAAAATGATGTCAAATATCTTGGGGTGTTTTTAGGTAAAGAACAAACTCTCCTTCCAGAAACATATTCATACGTTTTTATGGTCATTTTTAAACAGACAATCGAGTCTAAGCTTTAAAAATAAAAATATTATTTACAAGTGTGTTTTAAGGCCTATAATATTTTTCGCTTCATCTATATGGTACAACACATTAAAAGCCACTTACGAAAAATGCAAATTCTTCAAAATAAATGCTTAAAAATAATTTTCAACAAATAATGGAGGTACAACACTTCTGTGCTGCATGAGAAAACACAGGATACGAACTTTTTAAGGATTATTTTAAAAGATTAAATAATAGCTATTTTAATAAGAGTCCCTATTCTTCTTGCTCCGTAATAAGAGATTGTAACGATTTATAAATAACTTAATAACTTGAATTTATCAAACAGAAAATTTGTGTCTATCAGTGGTCATCATCACAAATAATCGCTCTTTGTTTGGCTTTACTATTTTTTTTTTTTTTTTTTTTGTTTTTTTAACCTTTTTATCTTCCAAATCGATTGTAACTCCTTTCAATTAATTCACTTCTATGTAATAACAAAATTTAGTTGTTGCAAAATCTTGGAATAAAACTCAAAAATTTTATATACTTATCTATTTTTAGATTTAATTTATTGTTGAATTAATAAGTAAAAAAAATAAAAAAAAAATTAGGTTTGGCTGTTTTTTCCCCAAAAAATTAAATTTCCAAAATTGTAACTCCATTCAATTAATTCACTTCTATGTAATAACAAGATTTAGTTGTTGCAAAATCTTGGAATGAAACTAAAAAATTTTACATAGATATCTATTTTTAGATTTAATTAATTGCTGGATAAATAAATCAAAAAAAAATTAAAGTTTGGCTGTTTTTCCCCCAAAAAATTAAATTTCCGAAATTGTAACTCCATTCAATTAATTCACTTCGTGTAATAACAAGATTAAGTTGTTGCAAAATCTTGGAATAAAACTTAAAAACTGTGCATATTTATCTATTTTTAGATTTAAAATAAAATAAATCAAAAATAAATTAAATAACTAAATCAAAACAAATTAATGTTTGGCCGTTTTTATTGTCCGAAAATATTAAATTTTCAGAATATGATTTGGAATTTGACATACTCGTACTATATACAGGGTGGCGCAATAGAACGTGCATATTGCATCATCTTTTTTTGCGGCGTAGAAAAGGCGCGGGCGAGGGGGCGCCTACATCGTTGGGTTGGCGGGTTAATGGAGTTTTAGTCGCTATAAATCACTTCGACGGGAAGTGTCGCGCATTTTGCGTGCGCGCATTTTACGAGAACTCTCGTTCATATATTGCTACTAGACTATATTGTGCTGAATATGGACTACGGCGAATTAGTGAAGCTCCGAGTGCTAATTTAATTAAAATATGGGTAAAGCGTTTTGAAGAGACCGGTTCGACATTTAAACCACAAGCAAATGGTCGCCAAAGAACATCTAGGACCGAAGACAATGTTGAGAGAGTTATGGAGTCAGTACGAGGAAATCCACAAATGTCGACTCGCAAGATATCGTCTGTCTTACATTATCGCGACGAAGTTTGCAATGAATTTTAACATTGGATCTTAAACTGCATCCATATAAGCTGCAATTAACACAAGAATTGAAAGAGTCTGACTTCATAGCAAATTTGCTTATGAAACGCTTAATCGATTTTCCAATTTTGACAATATCCTTTTCTGTGGCGAGGCTCATTTCCTCATGAATGGGTTCGTAAACCGTCAAAATTGTCGTTACTGGAAGAGTAAAAATCCCAGAATCAAACACCAGAAACAATTGCATAGTTCTAAAGTGACAGTATGAACAGCAATCTCTGGCAGAGGAATATTTGGTCCTTTTTTCTTCGAAAATGCGCGGGGCCAAAACGTCACAATTAATACGGAACGCTATGTTGAGATGTTGGACGGATTTTTGGCTCCAGAAATTGAAAGTTCAAGAATAGTGAATTCCAGAACTTGGTTCCAACAAGATGGAGCTACCTGTCACACATCAAATGACTCCATGGCGGTGGTGAAGCAGATGTTCCCTGGCAGACTGATTTCGAAAAGAGGTGATATCCCATGGTCCCCACGTAGTCCAGACTTGACGCCTCTTGACTTTGTTTGTGGGGATACCTCAAACACAAAGTCTACAGTAATAATCCAAGAAACATCGTATTATTACTAAAGAAAGTTTTCAATAATTTTCGTTTGCGGTTAGAGGAGTGACGTCGTAGAGAGGATCACCATTTAGATGATGTTATTTTTAAAAAATAAACTCCATTTATTACTCTACAATGCCTTAGATTTATTTTAACCATACCTTTTGTATTTATTTTTTAATCTATTTTTTAAATATGCACGTTCTATTGCGCCACGCTGTACATCCTTCAGAATTTGATCATACTACAAACAATTTATATTTGCTTTGACACCACACCAGTCCCAAGATTTTTCTGTAAATGCTTCTATGGCTTGTTATCGATTATGTCCATGCACTCCTGTTATGCATATCCTCACACATTTTTATAAGAAAAGGCTTAAAAAGAAGTGAAAAATAGGTTTTTCTTGACAGGCTATTAAGCAAAAAACGTAATTGAGCCAGAAACGTGCTGACAATAGGATGGTCAATCTTAAGAATACTTCAGCTCTTAAAGAGATAAATACCAGAAGAGGGGTTGAAACTCCAAGTCATTTTCAGATAAACGGTTGGCAGTTGAGTCTTGCAGGAGTTATTAATAGAGTTATCTCTTCTATGAGATTGCTCGGAAAAGATTATAATTTCTGTTAAAACTATGAATTTGGAGATGCTAATGGTAGTTTATGCTACGTGTTTCTTTTTCTCTTCTTACATGTATTTTCATATCCTTTAGCTTTAGGGCTTAAAAACTAATTAGTCGAACTTCCCGCTTAAACATCACAAAATACCAAGATAAACTCTCGCCTGGGCTGACAATGTAAAACGTTTCATCGCCTTATCGTGTCGAGAACAAAAAATCTGGCGAACAACGAAAAGTGAAGTAGCAGAAAAATCTTATAATATGCTCAGTTTCTCATTTATATAATAGCCAAGAACAAAATAACATGAGAACAAAAAAAAAAAAAAAAAAAACGAGAGACGAGGAAATAATGCCTTGAAATCATTGACCTAGAAATGCATTACATGGAAGCAACGAAGAACATCACTACAACCACTTACTAGAAGCACTAGAACAAAATGGAATGTGTCTTTGTTATATTTTTGCTTCGCTCTTAAATATTCGCTTTCCTTTTACCTACCGCTGCAGGAGGGTGTATTTCCGTCAGTGGTTACTATTTATTAATTTACATAATTTAACAATTGTGCAAAAACACCTCCTACCTCCTAACAGAACAGAATTACAGGAAACTCACATAACTGCAGGTAGTTCAGTTTTAATGCTAAGCATTATTCATTGCATGAATTTCATTTTTCGTCTACAATAAAAATAAGAAAATAATAACGTATAATTTAGCACTAAATTGGACATTTTATAGCTGTTTTCTTTTTTTTCTTTTTTTTTAATTAGTTTTTCTTGGCAACAAACTTTAATGGCCCTTGAGAATGGCGATAAAAAGTATTTTAGTTTTGTTAAACTGAAAATACCTCCATACCTTTAAAGTGTTTCAATTATAAAATTAACTCAAGAGTGCAGCAGTGAGCTGAATTCTAAATTTTCGTTTCTTTTATGCTTTCAGTGTGATGTAGTGGCTGTGTAATTATTTATAAGTGGTAATTACAGTGAAGAAGGACCCCTCAAATGGAGATTGCATCTAATATAATAGCTGTCCTTGTACATGAGACTTGTAAACATATCTCAGGAAGTATTAAAATGCTTTTTTACATAGACAACGAATGCTATTTATAATTTTTCTGAACGTTATTTGGAACTTTTGTGCATTGAAAACCAAAGACCAAAGATTTCACATGAATTTAAAACGCAACATCACACAAATTATTGGGCTCATGTGGACTCCATAGAAACCACAAATGCCATTTTACGAAACAGCGAAATGTGATCGTCGTCCAATTCTTTCGCCATTAAATTTGAGTCTATAACACAGGGTGTCCGTCGGGGAGGTATACTACTTTGTTTTGCCGCCATTTTGGTAAACATTAGTCTGGACAGTTCATATTTGGCAGTCGTGAAGCAGAGACGTGGCAAATTTATTATGGAAAAATATTTGATAAACCAACGTGTTTTAATCGTTAAAACATTTTATCAAAATCAATCATCGATTACTGTGACGATGAGAAAATTACGTGCCAACAAGACGCACTATTTATCGTGTAGTGAATGATTTTGAAGAAGGTCTGTAGCTGATAGGGCCAAGCATGGACCACAACGTACTGCAAGATCGGCTAAAAACATTACTGCTGCTCAAGAAAGTGTTCAAAACAATCCATCAACCTCAATTTGATCCCGTGCTCAGGAGCTTGGTCTTCAAAGAACAATTTTGCCCACAATTTTACACAAGGATTTGCATTCGTTTCTATTTAAGATTCACTTGACACAAGAGCTTCTTCCACAAGACCATTTATGCCGCCGTACTTATGCCAATAGGATATTACAGCTCGCCCGTGACAACCCCGATTTTCATGAAAAAATCATAATGAGTGACGAGGCACATTTTCATTTGAATGGATATGTGAATAAACAGAATAGTCGGTTCTGGGCAATGGAAACCCTTCAAATTATTTATCAGTCATCTTGTATCCATTAAAAGTGACAGTCTGGTGTGCAATTCCGTCGCGAGGAATCATTGGATCTTACTTCTTTGAAACTGAAAACGGCGTAGCTAGCGGTAACTGTCAATGGAGAGCGATGTCGTGATATGATGGACAACTTTTTAACACCACAACTGCACGCTTCGGGTTTGCAAAGCCAAAAGCAAAGCTACTTCCAAATTGTGATTTATACACCATACTTCACGGGATTGGTTGCAAAAGAGCACTGTGGCAAAAGAGTACAGATTGGACATATTTTTCATACCTGCAAGTCCGGAGACTCCAGGTAGATGGAACGGTTAATGCTACATTGCAAGGATGCAGTATCCTCACCGCTGGGAGACAACTCCAAACCCCTTCCGTTCGTACAAGAAGGGGTGGATGGATATACCCTAGAGAAGTTTCATTAAGATTTACGGCTGTTGTCGCTTACAGTACCAGCCAGGCAGACAACCAGCCAGACAATCGTGAAACACATTTGGTCTAATGCTTCCTTCAGAGTGTCAAATGCTTGACCGTTTCGAACAACTCACATTTTCTTCCTCCATGAGAAGGTATTAATATTGTTGAAATACACTGGGATATCAGAAATTGAAATGAAGTCAGAAGTTTATTCCCGTTTAACTTTTGTGACAGTTCCGCTTTGATCATTTTGGAACATTTTTGTCTAACTATAAGCTAAACGACTGTAATTTGTGTATGTAAGAGAAATGTCATCATGTGTTTATTAGCAAAGATGCACTATGACGAAAAGTATTCTCT
>JAHXMU010036761.1:43378-64389 GCA_019455685.1 Philornis downsi
GTCCAGTTCATAATTTTCAATTGCTGGCCAAAAGAAGTCGGTTATCATATATCCATATTGCTCTGAATTGACGGTAACGATTCATCCAGCGTTATTTTCGAAATAATATGGCCTAATGACGGACCTACAGACCATAATACGCACCAAACACTCAATTCTTTCGAATGCAACGGCTTCTGGGTTCTCAGAATCCCATATGCGACAATTATGCTAGTTGACGTAACCACCGAGTGAAAAATGATGAAACTCATTTTGAAGAGTTTGTTCGAATAAAAGCCCATGTTTGAATCACCACTGTTAAAGGATCCATATTCCTAAATGGCAAACCTTTCACTAAATAAATAACACTCCAGATGATAGGTACTTAACAGCTGACAACCTTGTCAGACCCGCGGTTTTGAAACCACTAAATGGATAACACTAAAGATTGCTTTAAATCATCCAAATTAATTGCTTCTTGTTTAGTAAACTTCTTATTTGCAATAATTGTTTCAAACTTTAAATGCAGCAAATTCACTGGAATTTGGAGGTCATTTCAGTGTGAAATTTCTTGAGGTCAGCTTATTGGTAAATTGTCGCCGCAATTCCTCCATAACGGGTTAGGCGGGTTAGGGGTTAAGATGCATCATTTTGTTGTAACAGCAAAAGCTGGATGGAATTCTTTTTTGGCATAGTTCTGGAAAGAAGAACTCTTTTCATATATTTGATCAACATCTTAATGACAACATTCGCCAGCAACCCTGTAATACAAGAGCAGATATTCTCCTGAAATATTATATCACCAGCAAAAGTTGGAAGGAATTCTCTTTTGGCATAGTTCTGGAAAGAAGAACTCTTTTCATATATTTGATCAACATCTTAGTGACAACATTCGACAGCAACCCTGTAATACAAGATCAGATATCCTCCTGAAATATTATATTACCAGCAAAAGTTGGAAGGAATTCTTTTTTGGCATAGTTCTGGAAAGAAGAACTCTTTTTATATATTTGATCAACATCTTAGTGACAACATTCGCCAGCAACCCTGTAATACAAGAGCAGATATTCTCCTCAAATATTATATTACCAGCAAAAGTTGGAAGGAATTATCTTTTGGCATAGTTCTGGAAAGAAGAACTCTTTTCATATATTTGATCAACATCTTAGTGACAACATTCGACAGCAACCCTGTAATACAAGGTCAGATATCCTCCTGAAATATTATATTACCAGCGAAAGTTGGAAGGAATTCTCTTTTGGCATAGTTCTGGAAAGAAGAACTCTTTTCATATATTTGATCAACATCTTAGTGACAACATTCGCCAGCAACCAGCAAATAATACAAGAGCAGATATTCTCCTGGAATATTATTTATATTTTATTATTATTTTAATTTTTTTTTATTTAATTATTTTTTCATTTTTATTTTATTTTTAATATTTATATCATTTATATTTATATTCAAATATTATTTATATTTTCCGACAGAAGATGCTGAAGACATACTCAAAAATGCCTAAACGTTGCCAATAAGAACAGGCAAAAAATGAACATTTCAGTGGGCACTAATCAAAATGAAGTGAATGAGGCAAAACAAAAATAAAATAATCGGTTATATTTAGACTTAAATCCAAGATAGTGTGCACGATGGGCGTACATATTTCATGGAATTTTCGATATTGGATAGCTATTCGAAGAATCCAATATCGAAAATTCCGTGAAATATATACGACCATCGTAAAATGCACAAGTCTCAAAAGTTCCTTTGTCATCAAATTGAGTTTATTTCGCTACAAACAACACATCTCAATTGGGGCAAGTTACTGAAACCTCAGAAAAAAAAGTTTAAAAAGCACTTTAATAAATGCTATAAATACATCATTTATAATTTCAATCGAGTTCCCCAATATATCAACTGTAAGACTTAATTTTCAATATTTGCTCAATTTCTATAAGCCAAAGAATAGTACTTAACAAACGCTAATATATTTTATATCAAATGTCATTCCATTTTTACCAGCCATCGTTTTGGTTTTGCAATTAGAAATATATATTTATTGGGTAATTTTAAAATTTAGTATATACTCGTATTCCTATTTGGCAATTATCCTATTTGCTCACTATCCAATGAGTCGAATGTAATTTTTAATTACACATCAACTAATGACAACAGCAGATAGGATACAAATTCTTATTTGAAATTAATTCATTCAAATGACTCTTTTCAAATATGAAATGAAATGTATTTTAAACGACATTTTGCCAGTCAGCACAGACAACACGAGCAAATATAAAGAACGCAAGGACTCAATATGGCAGCTCCTAATAAATAAAACTTCGAAAACAAAATTTGCAAGTGAAATGTAATAAAATATCTGGTACCACAAATGTCATCTAATTCAGCATTGAAATCTTTTAAATTCTTCTGCCTTTTATGACCGAATTTGTGTTAATGATTTTGAGATTTTTATTGGTTTACCAAGACAATTAACAAATACTATGCATGTAGTAAAATTCCAATAATTTGGTTATAATTGGCAACCCAATATATCAAAGTTTCCAATTAAAATGAAATTATTGGAAAGTAAGTGCATGTATAAAATTTAATGTATTCTAATTTATAACAAAATTCTTTATTTGAAAATAAATTCTTATTTGTTTCTTTATTTATTTTATGAGGGAAATTCACGAATGATTGTATTTGGTTATTTTCGCAAATTATATAAAATACTTGTTGATTGAAGAAATGACAATTTAAGTTCAAAATACAACAAATTATCTTCTTCAATACTAACTTGGAGTTTGGGTATAACTTGCCGTTTGATTTGTTTACAGTTCTGGATTTTGTCAGTTAGTCTCAAGTGCATTTTGCGATTTTTACAGAGTATAAAATAAATATCAAATAAAGGATTTATTTCAAATGTTGTATCGCAAATGAAATTCCACGTAATAGATTACTGAATATGCTGCAGAAGACTTACGATGAATTGATTTTATCAAGCACACCAGCATATAAGTGGTACAGTGCATTTAAAAATGGTTATTACTGAAAATTTGTCACGCTTCGGCAGACTATCAACGTCTTTAACTGAGGTTAACATCGTTAAAGTGAACTAAATAGTGACGGAAAATCATTATTTGTGCCAGAGAGAGAGAGAGAGAGAGAGATAAAGAGAGAGAGAGAGAGATAAAGAGAGAAAGAGAGAGAGAGATAAAGAGAGAAAGAGAGAGAGAGATACAGAGAACCGCTGAAGTTTATGTGAGTAAGGAATCAAATGGAACCATTTTACAAGATTATTTGGGTACGAAACACGTTGCCACCCGGAAGAAAGATCGGAATTTTCTTAAAAAACTCAATCATATGGTGATTACTGAAGATATGCTAGAACAAGACAATTCCGTTGACACATTAAAAAAAAAATGCATTACAACTAATGATAGTACATGGATTTATAAGTTTGCAATCAAACGAAATATTAAGCTTCGGAATTGCGTCTTCCAAATGCGTCAAAACCGAAAAAAACTCATCAAAATCAATCAAAAGTTAAGGTAACGTTGACGGTTTTCTTTGAATATCGCTATGTTGTGCACTTGAAATTGTTATCAGGTCGGACGGTAAATAACGAATACTATCTAGTGGCTATGCGGCGTTTGAGAGAACAAATTTGTCGAAAAAGATCAGATTTGTGGTAAGAAACCCCATGGATTTTGTACCCCGATAACACGCTATCTCACAAAACTACCATTGTGAATAAATTTCAGACCAAAAACTCAACAAACATCATCGAAAAACCATCGAACACGCACCGTATTCATCTAATGTTGCAGTGGCTTATAATTTTCTCTTTTCAAAACTGAAATTATCATTGTGAGGCATCTATTTTCAGTCTGTGGAAGACATGGAAGATAATTCGTTATGAGAAATAAAGTCTTTTTTGGAAATAGCGTTTCGCTGATAGCTGAAGAAATGAATAAAGGAAGGTTTTAGAGAGCTTATAAAATATGTTTCATAAGTTTATAAGTCATTTGAGCGGCGGCCCACTGTCTGGCTGGTTTGTTGGTTGATAGAGACGACAACTGTCATAAATCTTTATGAATTCTTCTAAAATCTGGCAAAGTCCGAAACTTCGTTTGACCGTACGAGGAGATTGTAAATGGTCTTTATTTCATACAAATTGATCGATTTATTCCTTTCAACTCTTATTTTCTAGACTAAAGTTTTGTCCATGGCATTGCCATGCGATCATTTTGTAAAATCTACTGACTAATCATACCCCTTCCGGTATTCCCATAAAAATAATCTATTTAACCCATATATTCTTAGCAAACACCTTTACAAAAGTTCAATTTCGTTTCGGCTTCAATGTTCCAAATTTATTTAAAGTGCATTAGAAATTTGTTTCTGATTTATTTTCGGAAAAAACAAATCACTTCATACATTGATTTGTCTTTTACCTGAAACGAAATTAGAAATCTAAATTGATTCTGTTTCTCTAACGAAACATAATGAAACAGATATTTTAATACCAGAACCTGAAATGAAAATATATATTTATGCCATATTGTTTCTTAACCTGATGCAGAACTGAGAGAACATGTATTAAGTTTGGTTTCTAAGCGGGGAGAAAGACCTGCTGCCAAACTGCGAATGGTGAAAATGGTTCAAACAATTTATTTTCGAAATTTATAATGTTAGGCTCTTAATCAAAAAAAATATTTTTTTTTTTTTTGGAATAGAAATAAAACGTTTTCTAAACTCAATCAGAATCGAAATTGCTTCTAATTTCGTTTCAGATGTATGAATCAAAATTCAAATTGTTTATATTTTCGTTTTAGATGTATGAAATAGAAACAAGATTCAATTCAATTTTGATTTGGTTGCTTGAATCAGAAGAAAAATTGCTTATATTATTGATTTAGATGCAAGAAACTGAAGCATTTCAAAAATATTTTTTGGATTTAATTGTGTTTCGGTAACGGTTTCTGATTTTTAGAGGCATATCTTCCATCCAGTTGCAATGAATTTAGTCAGTGAATTAAACCTCTCCTTTTTAGTCGCTGAAGCAATTGCTCATAGACGAAAAAACGACGCTCAACGTCCCCTGGCTTCAACTCATAAGGAACCCAAGTTCCTTGCTTTTGAATCATTCCCAACATATGCAATTGCTTGGAAATGGCTTGGTGGATAACTCCTAATACTGAAGCAGGATCTACCGGCACTTGACACGTATTCTCCTCAAGCAATGCTGCCAATTCAGTATCTTCGAACGGTCGTCAAAATCAAAATCACAATCTCTAAAGCAACCGAACCAACCTCGACCCGTTGCTTCACTTAAAGCAGCATGTCTGTAAACGTTTTGAAGTTCTCGATGAGCTTTAGGCTCCAATTTCTTTGATTGAAAGAGGAAAATCAATACTTCGCGCATATGACGATTGTTTGGCACAAAATCATACATATTCACACAACCTGAAAGAGTATGACGTCAAAAGAAGATCACTATTGTGTCGACAAGGTATGTTTACCATATGCCTTAGCTTGGCTCATGACGTTTAAGTTATGGCAGAATCGACTAGCACTTACAGCTGGCGCCGTCTATTGGCAAACAGAGGGAACTTAGTTGCACACCTAATATTATATATATTCTGCCAATGAACGTGGTTAGTATTGCCACGTCCCTTATGGCCAATTTGGCAAAAGAACTGGTTGATTTGATAGTGCGTCAATTTAGAGTATATTGTAATAAATTCTAGCGATTTCCCAAGCCTCCTCTAGCATCTTTGGCAACGCAAATTATGAGTCAGTTCACATAACTGGTATTTCTGTATTGACTTTGTTTTATTTTAAAAATTTCTTATTTGCAATTATTTTATATTATTATTTTATATAAATAATTGGTTTTGAAGATGATAGACCGTAAATAACCTCCGTGCTCGTTCACCCATATGCGACACCTGATCAGAAAATTATTCATTGCGGTCTAAAGGGTTGAAGCGGGGATCGCCTCAATCACTGTTTTAATGAACTGCTTCTTGGTTTTGTTTTGAACACCTCTTACTTGACATAACCCCACAAGAAAAGTGAACTGCAGTCAGATAAGCTGACATTTTGGGTAAGCATTAAGTGGAGTTTCTGGATATTCATTTGTTTAGAAATTTTCGTTGAAATACCACCATAACCGGTCTGGCTGTGTGTGCAGTTGCTCCATTTTGGTGAAACCAAATACTATTGAAACGGATGCGTCTTCAGCGCAGATTTGGATAAAAAAGCTCTTTCAACATTTTTAAATAATGGTCCTCATTGATAGTTGGCAGTACCACGATTCGTGCGACACCCTGTATTACCAATTTTATAGCACTATACAACGGAATTGAAATTGAGCACAGTCATCATGGAATCAATTAATAATGGTAGCAAAATTTGTATCGCAATTACTAAAATGATGAAATTCCCACATCATTACTTGACTCATCATTTAACTCCCCCTCACACACAGCAAATACCTCAAATTCTGTTTCCTTTTGTTTCGAAACTTCTCACAATGGTGACAGTCATGCACAGCTCCTCAATATACCCATTCTAATAACGAATAGTGGCTGTTTCTACCTATATTTGGATCGCATACCAATTTCAAAGCCAATGACAAAGGAATACTTTGATGAAAGCAAACGCTTTCTCCGAAATTCTCATTTCGTAAGAAAGTTCCTTTGGAGATGTGGTATGTCTGATGGAATGTTGAACCAGAATAGAGAGTGTGCAGTATAAAACTGTGCACCGCATCCAACGCAATGAATGTGTGCTCAGCATATGCAATTTTGTTAAAACTGGGTTGCATAAGAGGAAATATCGTTAAAGGTAGAGGAAGGATTTGCAAATAATAGTGAATTATGACGAAGTAAAATATGGACGTAGTAGATATGTGGGCGATGTTTTATTAATCCGAAATATGGATTAACATTTTAAAATTTACTATCACATTACAGATGAAATATTTTAATGTTAACGGAGTATAGTAGGCTAATGCATTAAAATCCCAAGGGATTAGGCATCAGTAGATTAAAGTTCTACAAATCGACTTTTTGTAAAATAAAACTATTATAAATAACTTTTTTGCTGTATGACGTGAGTTTTGTTAAACGTGAAAGACTTGGTAACAGCTACAACCTTAGGGAATAGTGTCCACACGTCTGAAGTTTTATAATTAAACATTAAGCAAATTGTGTCTGAAATTTTCGACAAAGTATTTGTACAGGATGGCGCACCAATTGTGCTACAACAAAAAATTCAAATAACTTTTTTTTAACCAATGTATTTTATTTATATGTTTAAGTATTTATTTTTTATTATTATTATTTTTTTTTTTTTGTAGAAAATACACTTTTATTTTACATACAGGGTGTCCGTCGGGAAGGTATATTACATTGTTTTGCCGTCATTTTGGTAAACATCAGTTTGGACAGGTCATATTTAACAGTAGTGAAGTAGAGACGTAACAAATTTATTATGGAAAAATATTCGATAAACCAACGTGTTTTAATCGTTAAAACATTTTATCAAAATCAATCATCGGTTACTGTGACGATGATAAAGTTACATGAAATTTTTTGGAGAAACAACGTGCCAACAAGACGCATTATTTATCGTTCAGTGAATGATTTCGAAGAAAGAGGGTCTGTAGCTGATGGGGCCAAGCATGGACCGCAACGTACTGCAAGATCGGCAACAAAGTGTTCAAAACAATCCATCAACCTCAATTCGACGCCGCCCTCAGGAGCTTGGTTTTCAAAGAGCAACTTTGGCCAAAATTTTGCACAATGATTTGCATTTGTTTCCATTTAAGATTCAATTGATACAAGAACTTCTTCCACAAGACCATTTACGCCGTCGTACATATGCCAATATGATGTTACAGCTCGCCCATGACAACCCCAATTTTCATGAAAAAATCATAATGAGTGACGAGGCACATTTTCATTTGAATGGATATGTGAATAAACAGAATAGTCGGTTCTGGGCAATGAAAACCCCTCAAATTATTCATCAGTCACCTTTGCATCCATTAAAAGTAACAGTCTGGTGTGCAATTTGGTCAGTAGGAATAATTGGACCTGTCAATGGGGAGCGATATCGTGATATGATCGAAAACTTTTTAACGCTACAACTGCATGCTTTGGGCCTGATTAACATGTGGTATCAACAAGACGGTGCCACATCGCATACAACCAGGATTGCAATGGAATTACAGCCAGACCTCTTTCCACAACAAGTTATTTCAAGAAATGGTGATGTTGATTGGCCTCCACGGACGCCTGATTTAACTGCTCCGGACTTCTTTTGTGGGGATATCTGAAAAGCAAGGGTAATGCGAACAAACCAGAAACGCTTGTGTAACTTAAACAAAATATTCGTGATGAAATTAATGAAATACCGCGTGAAATGTGTGAGAATGTGATGAAAAATGTGCTCAAAACGGCTCGAATTTGTGAGGCTAACGGAGGCAGACAATTATCAGATATTGTATTCCATACATAATTGCCGACATTAAACAAAACATTTATCAATACAAAATCCATTCTCTTTCATTTAATCAAAAATTATAAACAAATAAATTAGTATAACTTCCCGACGGACACTCTGTACAATGCAATTTGATGAACCTGCGCACCACTGAGTGACTCGTTCTGGATGTGGTTTCGTGTCTCGTGGAGTATTTATGGATTAGATTCACTCCATATATGACAATTTTATTTGTTTATATTCCAGTTTAGATGAAAATGGGCCTCATCCGACATAAATAAGCAATTTATCAAGTTGTTGTCCTCTTCGACCATTTGTATAATTTTTTTTGGCAAAATTCTAGGCGAATAGGCAAATCCCAACGATTTAAGTTGCTTGTAATTTGAACTTTGTACGGAAACAAGTTTAAATCATCATGAGTTATCCGTTGTAATGCTTGTCTTCTAACTCCAATTTACAACGATAAGTTTCGAGTTGAAACGGTGGGATAGATATTTCAATGGTACGGTCTTCGTGCAATGCTTCCAGATTTGGCAAACAGGTTTACCCAGCTCACAATGGTCCATCTACTCGGGGTAGTGCCGCTAAACCCCTGTCTAAATTCCCTTTGGACAAAATTGAAGGACTGCAGTCATCTTTTCAGTATCCCAATTATTCATTTTAACAAATCTAAATAGTAACCTGTCAAGCTGTAGCCTGGGAAAAAACTCAATAAATGCTAAGCAACATATGAACAACTTGCAAAAATTTCTTGTGACTACATCATAGTGGTTTCGTAAATTTCAAGCTTAAAAACTTCATGGCTATGAAGCAAAATTTAAAAAGAAAAAAAATCTAGGATACTTGAACAGTGCAAAACTATGAACTGTTTGCATTTTAACGAAAGTTCAAAAAGACACAGGTGGGTCCCGTTTTTATTTTGTTAAAAAAGGGTTCTACCACCAAAAAGTATATGATAATAGGTTTCACTTCTGCGTTTTACAAATACAACTCTGTTATTAAACAACAATCTTTACTATGCATTCCAAGAGGTTAGATATCTAAAATCCGTCAAAGCAAAGCGGTGAAAGAGATGAGGACGAATGAACAAAGATTTTATGAGATAATAAAAAACTGGCACTACTTTTCGGACACGCAAATAAGTCAGAGTATTAGTAACATTATATTGATCTTTTCAATCGCAATGCGATTAATTTAATCCAATTATTTACGCTTTGTCATTCAATCAAATGTGCGTCACACTGTAATCACTGTCATTAAATACTGAGAAGATAGCATAAAACAAAAATAATATCTCACTTTCGTAAATCCATATTACAATTATTGCTTCCGATTGAAATTTGAAATACTTTTCCGGACACGGAAATAATTGAAATTTGTAAAAATAATTGATTCAATTTATTAGATTAATAATTTTTGTGTTTTAATTTCAGAGCACCACATTAGAAATATTGATTTTATCACGATTCGTGCGCCACCCTGTACCTTTTCTACTAGTAGTTCCAATTTAGATTTTCAAAGATTTATAATTTAAATAAAACATGCGACCTGAAATTATAGAGAGGTTATGGATTTCTGTTAAACCGTTCAATATGTAAGAAAAGTACTACAATTTTTATATATCCTTTCGGATGAATATATAGGTATAAAATGTAGGAAAGAAACCTCACATAATTAATTAATAATAAAGAAATATCATAGAAAATTGTCTCACACATGCTATTGTATAATATTTTTTATTTTCTAGTGCCACATAATAAAAAAAACACATTTACGTGAATGAACGTAAATTTCTTAGAAATTTTGTCTTTCAGGGTGATGAACAATTGTGATTGTTTGCTAGTAGAAGGTAGGAGGTTAGTAAAAATGGAGCTCTACACGAATGAACAACGCATTCTCATTGTGAAATTGTTTCACCAAAATGGCAAATAGCGATCAATTTGGCGTCACAATAATGTTCCAAAAGAGTCAACTGTAAAGAGATTAAGAGATAAATTTGCCAAAACTGGGTCTGTTAGTGATGTAAAGACAACAACGCACCTTCGACCAGGTCAATCGACCGAAAATGTCGCAGCTGTACGTGATGATGTCGCTCAAACTCCATCCACCTCAATTCGACACCGAGCTCAGCAAATTGGTGTCTCCAAATCTATTATGCAGCGAATTTAGACAAAAGATTTGCATCTTCATGCATACAAAGTTCAATTGACTCAGAAACTGAAGCCAGCTGACCATGAACAGCGAAGGGAGTTCGTTAATTGGGTATTGGAGAGATAACATGAAAATTCTGATTTTGCCGATAAAATCATCTTCAGTGACGAGGCCCATTTCCATCTTAATGGCTTCGTCAATAGGCAGAATTGTCGCATTTGGGATGAAGAGAATCCTCGAGTGATTCACCAGAAGCAAATGTCACTGTGTGGTGTGGATTTTGGGCTGGATGATTCATTTTACCTTTTTTTATGAAAATGAGGCATATCAAGCGAAAACAGTCAATGGTGTTCAGTATCTTGAAATGATAACCAGTTTTTTCGTGCCTAGAATTGAAGAAATGAATGTGGAGGGCATGTGGTTTCAACAAGACGGCGCCAAATGTCATACAGCCAGATAAACAATTCAATTGCTGCATCAGTCATTTCCCGGTCCTGTTCTTTTGCGTTTTGGAGACCTGAATTGACCGTCTAGATCGTGCGATTTAACACCATTATACTTTTTTCTTTGGGGTTTTTTGAAGTCGATGGTTTACGCGAATAAGCCGACGACGACTCAAGTCTTGAAAGAGGAAATTGGACGCTGCATTAATGAAATATCGCAGCATTTGTGGAAAACGGTCATTGAAAATTTCATTAAAAGATCGCGTGTGTGCCAGCAAAGCCGCGGCGGCCTTCTGCCGATGTGTTGTTTCACACATAACCTCATTCTCTCTACTTTACAATATAATAAATTTTCACGATTTTTTTTTAAATATCTGTGTTTTATTTAAAATTTAAATCTTGCGTTCTTGTTGGGACACCCTTTACATAAAGACATAAAGTGTAATAATATGTTTAACAGCCAATCAAAATTACCTGATTTAGGTCAAATATGTACTGTATTGTTCGATAACTTTATGCCATTTTCAAAGTAATTCCATTATGCCTCTTTTCCCCATAGAAACCCCCGTCTTTATTGGCAAAAATTTGTACAGTCGATTTTCACAGGAGGCGAATTTTTCACCATTAAAATCATTTGCCATTCACAGAAACACATGGTGATCACATAATATCAGGTTGGACTATAAAATAAAGCCATAAGATCTTCCTAACCAAGCATCTGGTGAATCGCTATCAATGTGTGTGGCCTGGCATTGTCCTGATGGAGCATAATTCCTTTTCTTCTCTTCTTCTCTTGAGACGAATTTTTCACCAGCAAAATCATTCGTCATACACACGAATAAATAGTAATCACTTACTCAATTCCTTTCTTCAAACGTTCTAATTGCTGATATCACAGCTTCAAGTTACAAGTTTGGTAATAGGCGAGCAGCTCATAGTAGAGGATTCCCTGCCTATGCCACCAAACACATAGCAATATCGTCCCGATCGTTAATATGGGCCTGGCTACCGTTTACGCCTGCTCACCGCACTTCGACCCACGATCGTTTTCACTTGATGATGTCGTAAGTGACCTACTTTTCATCATCCGCTTTAGAAATGGATCGATTTTGTTGCGATTTGCAGATATAGATTCAATCCATGATGGGGTTTTTGAACTAACTTTATTGGCACCCATACATTGTATTGTATTTTTACATCTAGCGTTATTAAAATGGTTCCTATAAGTTTTTTTTTTTCAATATTTAGCCCCGTGACAATCGAAATAGTCTTATGAAATAGTTGTGACTCTCTTCTATTACTCTATTGACACTTTCGACTACTGGCCTTTCCAAAGCTTAGTGCACCTTTGACATCAAAATTATCGGAATAGAATTGACGAAACCAAAATTACTCATAATTGGCTGTTAGAACGTCAGTTCCACCACACACTATTCCATTTTCAGCCGCCTAACTTGCGATGTGAGCTTTATTGAAGGAAAGCTAAAAAATGTGGCTTATTTTCTCTTTGCTGGTGCCCATCCGTCGAAGCATGTTTTTTTTTGTACGAAATGTTATCTTTTTAACGCCATCTAGAGGTATAGCTTAAGAAACTATTGGAAAAATAATGGCTTTCTTTTATCATTGATAGATCTTTTAAAAAATTCTGTCAATGCAATGCAGCATTTTTGGACATTTCACAAGCCTTTGATAGGGTATGGCACGAAGGCTTATTATTCAAATTGAGAAAAATGTTACCCACGAATTTCTTAATTTTTCTGAAATCTTATTTACCTGAACGAGCCGTTTTTGTTAAACACGACGAAGACATGTCGGACATGCTTAAATTGCATGCCGAAGTACCTCAGGGCAGCATTATGGGTCCTACCTTATATCTGATTTTCACTTCGTATCCAACCACAGAAGAAGGGACTCTTATCGGAACGTTTGCAGACGATACAGCTGTTGCCACTGACGTCAACCCGGATCAAGCATCTAGAAAATTGCAAAAACATCTCGATATCATAACAAAATGGCTGCAGAAATCGAGAATAAAGGCAAACGAACCGAAATCGGTTCAGATAACGTTTACACTTCGGAGAGGATGTTGCTCTCCTGTGTCTATTTATAAAGTGTTAAATACCTCTAGCAAATGATGCAAAGTATCTAGACATTTATTTGGACAGAACACTGACTTGGAGAAAGCATATATTTACAAAAAGACTGGCCTTGGGGCTCAAACTAAGATCCTTAAATTGGCTTTTGAATGGCAAATCCAAATTATCTCTAGATAACAAATTAAAAATCTATAAATGTGTCTTATAGCCCGTATGGAATCCAGTTATGGGGGACTGCAGCAAACTCCAAACTTGAAATATTGCAACGCTTTCAATCCAAAGTACTGCGAACCATTACCGGTGCACCCAAATACTTCTCGAACAAACAATTGCATAGAGAATTGGAAACATCCTTCATTAAGGAAGAAGTCCAAAAATACTGCGCTAGATACATGAATCGTATCCAACAACATCCGAATCAGCTGACGTCCAATCTGATGAACGAAACACCATTATTTACCAGACTAAGGAAGAGAACCACACAGGACCAGGCTACTCAGGACGAATATAGCAGTAGGGACACTCAAGGAAGTGTTCCCGAATAAAAGTAAAATTTTAGTATATAATTAGTATGTATGCCAATGTAAATATTACTGAATGTCCAAGGACAGATTGTAATAAATACAGAATTAAAAAAAAAAAAATTCTGCCAAAGTCCACCTTGCAGTTTATTTTTAGGGAATAACAATCAGTTGCCAAGTCTCTATTCTTCTGATTAACACAATCCTTACTTATATCAATGTTCACTCTATTGCCGCATTAACCTTTTTACAAAAAAATAATCTATAAATTCAGTGCCTCTGCAATGATACTCTTTTATGTCTGCCCTAATTGTTGAAGCCATTGCTAATGTTTTATGTACTCTTAACGAGTAACAGCCTGTTGTGTCATTCCGCTCTTGTTGCCTTTTCATTTGTGAAAAATGTGTCACATCTGTGGTTGTCAATGTAGCATTGTTGTCCTTGTGAGAGCACAACACGGTCACATCGAGAACTGCGAACAACGAGAATATGGGGTTAATAAAAATGTAAGCGTTTTTATTAAAACAAGTAAAGGATGAATGTGTCACCATTTTTTTTGTTTTTTGTTTTGTTTTTTTTTTTTTTTTATTTATTTATATCCTTTTGCAGGAACTATCACTAAATGTCGCAATTGTAAACAACGAAATCGCTCATGTTTGATTAACACTAAATGTAATAAACCAAAAGTTCAACCATCATCAAGTGAGGGGGTGAAAGAAGCTGATGCCTGCATGCGCCAAAATGTGAATGACAAAAATTCAGAGGTCTTGTATCTTGTATTGCATTCCTGGCTGACTTTTGTATATCAAAATGGTTGACACTTCATGTGTATGAAAAATTTGCGTCCGTGAGTGCATAAAATTCAATAAATTTAACATATATGGTTATCCATTTAGTGGTTTTAAAACCGCCGATCTGGCAAGGCTGTTAAATACCTGTCATCTGAAGTGTTATTTATTTAGTGAATGAGGATCGCTTAACAACCAAAGAATGCGTAAAAATAGTTAAAACCTACTACAAAAGTGGTAATAGAAACGTGAGCTTTCAATCGAACATAATTTTCTTCAGCCATGAAGCTCATTTCTCACTCGGTGGTTACGACAACAAGCATAATTGTCGCATATGGGGCTCGGAGATCACATCCGGAAAAAAATAAAAATGAAAAATTACTGAAAAAAGAATGAAAAATGAAAATGACGCTAAAGGAATCTCAAAAGGATCAAATCTAGAAGCTGTCATTTAAAAGGCGCTGTATTTCGTATATAATGGCAAGGTTTAAACATTATAATAAAATAAAAGTTTGATCGAAATCATAGCTTTATGTGTGTTTTATTTAACTTTGGTTTTGAAACAGAACAGAAATTAATGCTTCCATACTATAAAGGATAACACAAAAGTAATTGCGTAATTGGAATACGCTGTCATTTTTGGGAATAACACCATCTATAAGCACGACTTGTATGGAAGACAGATGTAAACTATAAGCTAACATTATAAGCATTGTACATATACTTCCCAAGAACATGATATAATGCACTTACGAGATGACGAAAGCAACCCTAATGAGACAAAAGTAATCACCAGAATTTCTAAAGGCTAAAAGGCAATCAATTCAAAGTTCATTTCAAATGTGATATCGGCCAAGTGGCCGGTGACAAAGTCGATGCATTTTGGGTGAGTTTTACGGCATTTTTCGAAAGGGTGTCCAAACAAGAACGCAAGACTTAAATGACTAATGCAGCAATTGAATTGTTTCTCTGGCTGTATGACATGTGGCGCCGTTTGGTTGAAACCACATGCGCTCCATATTCATTTCTTCAATTCTAGGCACGAAAAAACTCATTTCACTATACCGAACACTATTGACTGTTTGTGCTTGACATGCCTCATTTTCATAAAAAAAGGTCCAATGATTCCACCAGCCCAAAATCCACACCACACAGTGACACGTTGAGGATGCATTTGCTTCTCGTGAATCACTCGAGGTTTTTCCTTACCCAAAATGCGACAATTCTGCCTATTGACGAAGCCATCAAGATGGAAATGGTTCTCGTCACTGAAGATGATTTTATCGACAAAATCAGCATTTTCATGTTGACTCTCCAATATCCTATTAACGAACTCCCTTTGCTGTCCCTGGTCAGCTGGCTCCAGTTCCTGAGTCAATTGAACTTTGTATGCATGAAGATGCAAATCTTTCGTCAAAATTCGCTGCATAGTGGATTTGGAGACACCAATTTGCTGAGCTCGGTGTCGAATTGAGGTGGATGGAGGTTGAGCGACATCATCACGTACAGCTGCGACATTTTCGGTTGATCGACCTGGTCGAAGGCGCGTTGTTGTCGGTACATCACTAACAAACCCAGTTTTGGCAAATTTATCCATTGATCTCTTTACAGTTGACTCCTTCGGAGCATTATTTATCGCAATTTGTGAACTGTTGCCGCAAAACTTTCACCATTTTGGTAAAACGATTTCACAATGAGAATGCGTTGTTCATTCGTGTAGCGCTCCATTTTTACTAACCTCATATCTTCTACTAGCAAACAATAACAATTGTTCAAATGTCAAATAATGACACTTCGAATGGCGCCAAATTAAATCTTGCGTTCTTGTTGGGACACCCTTTATTATATTCCCAACGCTTCATTCGACAGATTTGTCGTTGCCTCTCCAATGTCAGAAGTTTATTTAAATAAACACGACACTGCAAACACCATCAAAGCAATAAATTCTGAGAAGTCAAATCGGCGATATTCTTTCCAATCTTTAGTGAAAGATTATAAATCGATATAAAACGATCTTACCAAATCTCGTGTCAAAATGCTACATTTGACCAAAATCAATTTTACGCTTCACGCATTTCTCAAGAAGCGGACAATCAAAATTTTCAACATTATCCTTTTTTTAACAGACTACGCTCTTCATGGTCCTTAATACAAATTGAATTTGTATTTTAGACTATCAAAGGTGTAACTTACAATTTGCAAAAATGACCAACTACGAGTTTATTAACAAAAAATCGAGTTTGAATTTGTCACTATGAAGAACGGTTAAATGGCTACATCGCCAGCACACTACTTATCAAAGCCAATTAGATTTTGAAAATTTTGAAAAATTGAATTATAGTATCAAAACAGTCAACTTAATTGGAAAGACTCTTATCCAAGCATTAATTTCTCTATTTCTATTAAATTATTTCTCATAATTTTGAAACTATTACATCTTTTGTATAAATAATTTCTGCGCTTACTCGTACTCTTTCACATTGCAATTATCTATGGCAAAGAAAATCCACTTAAAGCAATTTTGAACTTAAGACAACATCAACCATTTGTCAAATTATACGATTGACAGACGCTCAGTCAAATCTACCATCTTTAGTTGAAGAACGCTTAAACAACCACTGCGTCAAAAACACTAAATATCCTGACAGCACCAGTAGCTACATCCTGTCAATAACAACAACTATTGCGAAAAAGGAGAAAAGTGAAATTCTTGTCATTTGCTCGGCAAAAGTAATAATCAAATACGACGATAAGTCTCAAATCACTTTCAACAGAAGGTTCACTCTTTCGTCGTCACTCGTCGATACTGAAATAAGACATTGGCGGTAGACAGACAAACGAAAAATGTTTCCAAATCTAAAATCACTTGTAAGTGTAGCATGGTATTATGTGAAAATGAGACACAAACATTGAAAACGAAATGGAGTAAATCTTACTGACCGTATTTCGGACAATCGTCAATGGTTATCTGCCATGCAGCAGCAGCACAGATAAAGATGAAATTAAATGCAAGAGGTTGTGTCAAATGTCATTTGAAAAAGAGGATTAAGCAAATTACTTCGTTCTCAATAGAAAATATCAAATAAATTAATTTCAGTTTGTAAATTCATACTTTCATATGTATTCATACTTGTAGTTCTGCATAAGATGACTATAATCCAACTAATATTAATAGAAAATGAAGTTAAAGAGGAATGGGGTATATAAATCAGGAAATCAGTTTTGAAAATTAATTTAAATCCTTAAAGGATTGAATGTGTATACGTATATAAGAGAGGGGCTTCATGTAAACCATATTTAGTGGTCTATTTAATAAACAATGTTCTTTGAATCCTTCATATTTGTGTCACGGTACTAAGAAAAATGTTACTGAAGTTTCGACATTTGGAAAAAAAAAGTTGGTTTTTCAATCAATATTATGATGGACATACGCCTATTGCTCGAGTGCAGCTAAATTAAAGGAATCTGTAGTCTAATGTTTTTAAGGAAAGTAATATTGCAAGGAACTGATTTAGATATACAGAAAACTTATATTAAAATAGAAAATCGTCACTAAAATCCGAAAATATGTAATTCTCTTTCTTCTTCTTCTTCTTAGGTGGCGACTGGAATTGATATACTTATTTATTACACGCCGCCCATAGAAAACAATTCCAAGCGCTTCGATCTTCTGCGCTTCTCCTCCAATTCGTCGCACCAAGTGCTGATAGCATTTAAAAAGGCTAGCCTTTTCAACGAAGTTTTGGTCATCCTCTTCTGCGCCGTCCATCGGATTCGAAAACTGTCCATGCCGGAACACTTGGGTCTATCCGCACAACATGACCCAGCCGACGCAATCACTGTCTATTAATGCATTTGACCACGTCGATATCGGTATATAGCTCATACAGCTCATTGTCCATGCGACGCCGATACTCTTCGTTAAGGACGATGGGTCCATATATTTTCCAGAGTATTTTTCGCTGGAAAACTGCTAGTACTGATTCATCCACTTGCGTCATAACCCGGGATTCTGCGCTATATAACAAGACAGGTAGAACGAACGTCGGTACAATCGATACAATCGGATTTTCATTTGGCGAGAGAGGGCTTTATCATTGTATCGCTTGCTTAGTAACATCTGTTTGCAAGCAATAATTTTATTACTACACTGTTTATTACCATGCTGACATCTTTTGTTTTGTTTCCAGCGGAACCGAGGTAGATGAATTCTTCCGCCACTTTAAAATTATAACTGTCAACATCGACAGCGTCCTAACCAAGTAGACTCTTTGTTCGTTGAAACCAATAACTTTGTTTTGTCCTCCTTCTCGATGCTTGAGAAGGCTGCAGTAACATCTCGTAGTTTGCTGCCAATGATGTCGATGTCATCTGCATATGCGAGTAGAATATTGTAAGATCATATTTGTGTTACGGTACGCTAAGAAAAATTTTACTCGAATTTCGATATTTGGAAAAAGAAAAGTTGGTTTTTCAACCAATATTGTAATGCATGTACGCCTATTGCTCAAATGCAACAAAATTAAACGAAACTATCTATTGGTACACTATAGTGTTTTTAAAGAAAGTTATATTGCCAGGAACTGATTTAAATATACAGGAAACTTGTACTAAAATAGAACATCGGTTGAAAATTACGAAAATATGGAACAATCAGAACAGTTCTATATCTGAGAGCGTGGAAAATCGAAAATTGCTATACTTTTAAAGGGTTTTAGAAGTTAGATTAAGTAGCAACATTCGGTAGGTCCACTCCAAAATCGTCAAAATCAAAAGACAACATTTCTAACACGCAAATATTTCTGCGCCTCGAGAAGGGGGCATTCAATAGCCGATATAGTGTAATCTTTATCTGCTATCTAAGCTTATAACATGACTTTAGTATTACCCGCCAAAAGTTTAAAAAGAAGGTAGAATATCGCTATAATGTAGAACCCACTACATTTACTGATATTTGCTTGATTTTGGTTGGGATTTCTATGTACACAGTACCGCTCACTTGAATAGCACCTCCTTTAAATATTTTTCTAAGCTCGATTTTTCCAAAATAATAATTACAACGAATTGGTTGCGCTTTTATAAATCATATGTAATGTATTTGCTGTAATCCTTTAATATAAATTTTCTTTCATTTTAATGAATTAAGTACTAAAACATTAAACACACAAAAAAGTCAGAAATTCAATTTCAGTTTTGGGTTCATTTGAATAGCCCTCCCCTTACGAAAATTAAATTATACACAAAAACATTATTTCTACATTAAGCGTATTATTGTTTGCTTACATCTAATTTAAAAATAAGTATTTTAAGTAAAATTTAGTAGTGGGTGCTTCCCCCATGGCTGAGAATACATTCATATACTATTCTGTTCGATAAAGAATCATACAGCTTTTTGATTAGGTCCAGCGAAATACACAACCAGGCCTGTTTAATGTTATTAATGAGTTCACTTTTACTTGAATATTGCTTGCCTGATTCGTCCACCTTGTGTACTAGCCATCCCCAGACGTTTTCAATAATATTTAAGTCTGTAGAGTAAGGCGGCCAGTTCATAACCACAACATTTTGGCTTTAAATTCATGATATGACGATTCTTGCTGTGTGGATTGGCTAGTTCCCATGCTGGAATTTCCATTGCAAGTCTCCAAAAACATTTTTAACTTCAGGAAAAGTTTTTTCCAGCAAGGCTTTGTATGAAGTCGCATTCATTTTTCCCGGCTGTGTAATCGATGGAGTAGGTGTTCCTCCTTTCGAAAATCGTTGAAGTAGTAATTTTATCTATCAGGAACCTTAACATTAAATTTTTTTCGTCGAAAAATATAATTCTATTCCACTCTCTACTCCTCGTCATAGTCGTACGACAAAAATTAAGGCGACGTTCCTTACGGTGATTGTCTAGCGTTGGTTTCTTTTTACGTCTCAAGCGTTGCAAGTGTGCTGCTTTGAAAATATCTTTTTTTACCGTTGATGCATTTGCACTTACGCCAGCTTTTTCCTTGATTTTGGCAGCAGAGTCGTGTGAATTTGAGGCAGAATAGCCTTCTTGTCAGCGGCTGTAATAACACTTGCTGTTCGACCTTTCATATTATTTCCATAGCCTTCGGTGTCACGTAAATATTCCGATATGACTTTGCGACTTCTATTAGTTTTTCTGACTATTTGTTTATTTATGCCTCCCTACTCACGAGGGTGCCAGCTTTTCTAGCGTGTGAGGGAGTTGAATAAAAAGCCCACACTCCTTGTAGGTTTTAATTTTGGATCTTTCCTCGACACTCAAGGATTTAGCTTGGCCCGTTCTGCTTAAAATCGATTGTTTTATATTCAATTATACACAATTACTGTAATCCGATCTGATTTTTGATGATCTGCAAAAGACTTTCACACTTAAACTGATTACCACGTGAGAGCTGATATTCAAATGGATCAAAAAAAAGGACCACATTTTTCACTCATTTAAAAGAAAAGAGCAATTTGAAATAACGCAACACATCCATGGCTGAAATTTGTTGTAGGTCC